>BGPT01002969.1:29651-62166 GCA_003297045.1 Symbiodinium sp. clade C Y103
CTCCGCTGGGAGCAGCGTGCCATGGTGTTTTAGCGTTTCGCATGCGCCCCCCAAGGGTCCACCAGACAGGCTTCGACAAGTAGTGTGGCCCGTGCCATCCCCCAAAAAATTCACCAGACAGGCTTCCATTAGTAGTTTTCTAGGTGGATCAGAAGGTGATGTTAGGCAGTGGGGCGTGGGCTTCGGAGGCTTGGCTGGGAGCAGCGTGCCATGGTGTTTTAGCGTTTCGCATGCGCCCCCCAAGGGTCCACCAGACAGGCTTCGGAGCAGCGTGCCATCCCCCAAAGCTTCACCAGACAGGCTTCCAGAAGTAGTTTTCTAGGTGGATCAGAAGGTGACGTTAGNAGACAGGCTTCGGAGCAGCGTGCCATCCCCCAAAGCTTCACCAGACAGGCTTCCAGAAGTAGTTTTCTAGGTGGATCAGAAGGTGACGTTAGGCAGTGGCCCGTGGGCCTCGAAGGCTCCGCTGGGAGCAGCGTGCCATGGTGTTTTGGCGTTTCGCATGCGCCCCCCAAGGGTCGACCAGACAGGCTTCGACAAGTAGTGTGGCCCGTCGGNCCACCAGACAGGCTTCGACAGGTAGTGTGGCCCGTCGGCTTCGGAGGCTCCGCTGAGAGCAGCGTGCCATGGCGTGCCATCCCCCAAAGGTTCACCAGACAGGCTTCCATTAGTAGTTTTCTAGGTGGATCAGAAGGTGACGTTAGGCAGTGGGGCGTGGGCTTCGGAGGCTCCGCTGGGAGCAGCGTGCCATGGTGTTTTAGCGTTTCGCATGCGCCCCCCAAGGGTCCACCAGACAGGCTTCGACAAGTAGTGTGGCCCGTCGGCTTCGGAGGCTCCGCTGGGAGCAGCGTGCCATCCCCAAAAAATTCACCAGACAGGCTTCCATTAGTAGTTTTCTAGGTGGATCAGAAGGTGACGTTAGGCAGTGGGGCGTGGGCTTCGGAGGCTCCGCTGGGAGCAGCGTGCCATGGTGTTTTAGCGTTTCGCATGCGCCCTCCAAGGGTCCACCGGACAGGCTTCGACAAGTAGTGTGGCCCGTGGGCTTCGGAGGCTCCGCTGGGAGCAGCGTGCCATCCCCCCAAAAATTCACCAGACAGGCTTCCATTAGTAGTTTTCTAGGTGGATCAGAAAGTGACGTTAGGCAGTGGGGCGTGGGCTTCGGAGGCTCCGCTGGGAGCAGCGTGCCATGGTGTTTTAGCGTTGCGCATGGGCCCCCCAAGGGTCCACCAGACAGGCGGGAGCAGCGTGCCATCCCCCAAAGCTTCACCAGACAGGCTTCCAGAAGTGGATCAGAAGGTGACGTTAGGCAGTGGCCCGTGGGCCTCGGAGGCTCCGCTGGGAGCAGCGTGCCATGGTGTTTTGGCGTTTCGCATGCGCCCCCCAAGGGTCGACCAGACAGGCTTCGACAAGTAGTGTGGCCCGTCGGCTTCGGAGGCTCCGCTGGGAGCAGCGTGCCATCCCCCAAAGGTTCACCAGACAGGCTTCCATTAGTAGTTTTCTAGGTGGATCAGAAGGTTACGTTAGGCAGTGGGGCGTGGGCTTCGGAGGCTCCGCTGGGAGCAGCGTGCCATGGTGTTTTAGCGTTTCGCATGCGCCCCCCAAGGGTCCACCAGACAGGCTTCGACAAGTAGTNCGGAGGCTCCGCTGGGAGCAGCGTGCCATGGTGTTTTAGCGTTTCGCATGCGCCCCCCAAGGGTCCACCAGACAGGCTTCGACAAGTAGTGTGGCCCGTGGGCTTCGGAGGCTCCGCTGGAAGCAGCGTGCCATCCCCCAAAAATACACCAGACAGGCTTCCATTAGTAGTTTTCTAGGTGGATCAGAAGGTGACGTTAGGCAGTGGCCCGTGGGCTTCGGAGGCTTGGCTGGGAGCAGCGTGCCATGGTGTTTTGGCGTTTCGCATGCGCCCCCCAAAGGTCCACCAGACAGGCTTCAACAAGTAGTATTTTCTAGGTGCGCCCCCCGAAGCTTAAGCAGACAGGCTTCAACCAGTCGCTTTGGACGTGGGAGGCAGCTTGCCACGGCGTTTGGCGCGCGCATGCCTTCCATCCCGTGGGCTTCGGAGGCTCCGCTGGGGGCAGCGTGCCATGGTGTTTTGGCGTTTCGCATGCGCCCCCCAAGGGTCCACTAGACAGGCTTCAACAAGTAGTATTTTTAGGTGGATCAGAAGGTGAGGTTAGGCACCACACAGGCTTCAACAAGGATTGTCTAGGTGGATCAGAAGGTCACGTTAGGCCCCCACAAAGGTTTCCCACCAAAGGTCCACCATACAGGCTTCCATAAGTAGTTTTCTAGGTGGATCAGAAGGTGACGTTAGGCAGTGGGGCGCGGGCTTCGGAGGCTCCGCTGGTGTTTTAGCGTTTCGCATGCGCCCCCCCAAGGGTCCACCAGACAGGCTTCGACAAGTAGTGTGGCCCGTGGGCTTCGCCATCCCCCAAAAATTCACCAGACAGGCTTCCATTAATAGTTTTCTAGGTGGATCAGAAGGTGACGTTAGGCAGTGGGGCGTGGGCTTCGGAGGCTCCNGCTTCCATTAATAGTTTTCTAGGTGGATCAGAAGGTGACGTTAGGCAGTGGGGCGTGGGCTTCGGAGGCTCCGCTGGGAGCAGCGTGCCATGGTGTTTTGGCGTTTCGCATGCGCCCCCACCAGACAGGCTTCGGAGCAGCGTGCCATCCCCCAAAGGTTCACCAGACAGGCTTCCATTAGTAGTTTTCTAGGTGGATCAGATGGTGACGTTAGGCAGTGGCCCGTGGGCCTCGGAGGCTCCGCTGGGAGCAGCGTGCCATGGTGTTTTGGCGTTTCGCATGCGCCCCCCAAGGGTCGACCAGACAGGCTTCGACAAGTAGTGTGGCCCGTCGGCTTCGGAGGCTCCGCTGGAAGCAGCGTGCCATGGCGTGCCATCCCCCAAAGGTTCACCAGATAGGCTTCCATTAATAGCTTTCTAGGTGGATCAGAAGGTGACGTTAGGCAGCGGGGCGTGGGCTTCGGAGGCTCCGCTGGGAGCAGCGTGCCATGGTGTTTTGGCGTTTCGCATGCGCCCCCCAAGGGTCCACCAGACAGGCTTCGACAAGCAGTGTGGCCCGTGGGCTTCGGAGGCTCCGCTGGGGAGCAGCGTGCCATCCCCCAAAAATTCACCAGACAGGCTTCAATTAGTAGTTTTCTAGGTGGATCAGAAGGTGACGTTAGGCAGTGGGGCGTGGGCTTCGGAGGCTCCGCTGGGAGCAGCGTGCCATGGTGTTTTAGCGTTNAGGTGACGTTAGGCAGTGGGGCGTGGGCTTCGGAGGCTCCGCTGGGAGCAGCGTGCCATGGTGTTTTAGCGTTTCGCATGCGCCCTCCAAGGGTCCACCAGACAGGCTTCGACAAGTAGTGTGGCCCGTGGGCTTCGGAGGCTCCGCTGGGAGCAGCGTGCCATCCCCCAAAAAATTCACCAGACCGGCTTCGATTAGTAGTTTTCTAGGTGGATCAGAAAGTGACGTTAGGCAGTGGGGCATGGGCTTCGGAGGCTCCGCTGGGAGCAGCGTGCCATGGTGTTTTAGCGTTTCGCATGCGCCCCCCAAGGGTCCACCAGACAGGCTTAAACAAGTAGTATTTTCTACAGTAGGTGGATCAGAAGGTGACGTTAGGCCCCCACAAATGTTTCCCATCAAAGGTCCACCATACAGTGGCCCGTGGGCTTCGGAGGCTTCGCTTGGCAGTGGCCGATGATGATGATGATGATGATGATGATGATGATGATGAGGACGATGATGATGATGATGATGATGATGATGATGATGATGATGATGATGATGATGATGATGATGATGCTTATGATGATGATGATGGCCCCTACTCGCCGCCCCAGGGCCAACACCCCTGGGGTCGGCGGCAGGGGGCGGCAGCCCTTAATATAATATATATAATATAAACATAATATAAATATAATATAAAGGATTATAAAGGCATATGAACAATTTTCATCGCCACTGAGGCCAATGAGCCAACCACTGAAGCACCAGAAATTGTACAGTTGAACGTTGAAGGCATGGAACGCCGCGGTCACGGCTAAGTCAGAAAAGGCAGGACCTGGATTATGAAACTGAATGGAAACGCTTTAACGCGTAGGGTTCGTAGACAAGAAAATTCTCACTTGTAGAAATAGAAATATCTTTCCAATGGAACACCCGTACCCAAACTACTAACAATATATGATTGATGATGCACAGTTCCCATGGAACGCTGGCTTTTACTGATGCCTCAAACCTGCCCAAACCAGCACTGCTTCCTTATACAATATACCACAAAGCACTGTTTTCTTGTTAGTAAGCTACAGGGAAAGGCAAAAGGTACGCCTAGTGAGGCAAAAACCTCGCTTTCCGCATGGAACTCGGTAGGCACACCTACGGTGCGCCTAGGTGCAACTACCCATGTAGTTGTTGGCTTGGTGACTGGCCGGTGAAGAACTTGAGAAAAAGTGTTCGCAGTCATGGGCCCATCACTAAATAATGCTCTGAGAGATATTTGAAGATATGGGAAGGACTCTACGAAGTAGTGGTTTCAGTAGTATATAATTGTTGAAAGATGTTAATTGTTGGTTTCAGTTGTATATATTATATATTTGTTAAAAGATGTTGAAATTACTTCAAAATGGTTCTGAAATGGTTTCGAACTGGTAACCAGGACTCCAGACGCAGGGAGCCAATCCATCCAAGGTGGTGATCTGATTGTAGGAGATCCACAGTTCCCTGTGCTGCGCAGATTGGATGGCAGTGAAAATGTGGAGGTTTCCATATAATTGGGGGTACCCCAATAGCTGGATGGTTTATTTCATGGAGAATTCCATTAAAAAGGGATAATTGGAGGGTACCCCCATTTTCTGAAACCTCAATATGGAGTCTCTTGGACCCAAATCGCTTCTAAGATGATGGCTTGTTTTGGTCAAAATGGGTCTCTTTCACATGAAAATTGTGGTGTCAAACAACAATGATGGAAATCCAAATGCCAAGGACGTCTTTGGGGTATTAGTGAGTGGTGGTGTATTGTGTAACTTCTCAGAAGATATTTGGATGCACGGGGTAGGTAGGATATATTGGTAAGGATACTGCATGTCTTGAAAACACATCAAAGCAAGTAGAGTGACATTGGCCATTTTTTGCGCTTTGCGTCGATGGTGAAGAAATGGGAAAAACATGGAAAAACGGCTTGCCCATCTGCAACCGAAAGCAACCACACATATTGCCAGAGTTGTTTCATGTTGGGATGTGAATCGTGAAGAACAGACAATAAGAATCCTTTCTTGTGGACCATGCCCATCTCATACCTGTTTCCCACGACCCGCTGAGTCCAAATGTCATAGATCTTCAGGGGGACTACCGGGTAGACTGCACTTTCATCGGATGGACCGTTGACTTGACAGAACTCACGCCCACAATCAAACGACGCAGAACCCACTGGGTTCCATGATGATGTACATATGTTACATATATATATATAATTATATACTGTATATACGTCACATGTTGCGGTGCTTTTGTTCCACTCGAAATCCCTGCCAAAGGAAAATAATAAGAATAAACATAAGATATGCTACAGTAGGAGTTGTTTCATGTAGACGCCATCACCACCAAAGCCATCACAATGATAATACTCATGTAATTGAAACAATAATATAGAATGAGACTATGTTAAATCCTAAAAGAACAATAATCATCATCACCATCATTATCATGATCCCTGTACCGAAACCTTTGCCACTTCCCATCCCCACCAAACTGCCAGCTACCGCAGCTTGCGGAGCTTGCACGCCTCAGCGTGGAGCCGATCTCTTCTAATCCCGAGATCTTCTTGATGAGGTTCCGACCCAGCGACAGCACCTCTGACAAGGTCGGTTGGACAGAGATCGATATGAAACAGCCATGGGTTTTCTAGCAAAGTTTTCTATAGACTTACTGGTGCTTAGTAGGGAATGGGGGAATGGGATGATTATTAATGGTTATTATAGGTCATTCCATCATTCCCTGCTCAGCACCAACAAGTAGATGGTGGATTGTCCATATCTATGTTACTGTGTCGGAGGGTCATTTTTTGAACTTCACGTGAGGATTTCACCACCAGTTCTGAACCATCTTTGAAATTGGATTTAGAGCTTGATACAACTAGTGTGTTTTATATATGTAAGTATGTATGTATCATATATATAATAGAAGGATTATTGAGTTGGTCTATGTAAGGAGGAATTGCAGGACACTATGGTTTTCGCCAGCAGAAAGGAGGGTTTCTAGACCTTTTCCCTCAAGTTAAGTTTAGGAATGGCCAATATGCATTGACAAAATAACTCAAGGGTCAACAAAGCGAAAGAAAAACTTTGGCTCAACCGGTTTATACTCAAACACTCTAAAGGCCAAAACATCAAAGCATGCGGTGACATAGTGGAAAACTTGAACGTTGATTCGACTTCGATGCTGAAACACCGGTCCTAGTCCCTTTCAACAACGCTCCGCCCAAACCTGGCTGGCTGTTGGCTCCTCGTCTTCCCTCTTTTGGCACCTTGTTAAAACAACAAATGTACCTGGAACCTATGGTAGTCCCATGAATTCAAAAGCAACATCTGGTAACCTAATATAGCTATTGAAAATGGCCATAGAAATAGTGGATTGTCCCATAAAAAATGGTGATTTCCCATAGCAAGCTGTTAGTTGACCAGAGCGTATATTATAGATATGTATATATAAATGGGTTAGTTTACCCAGATAAATCATTATTAAATCACAATAAAATCACCATAAATCACCATAAATCACTATAAAATCACCATACAGAGTGGTATCTTCCGACAGTCCATCCATTTTTCTCCTGTGGATCTCCACCCTGCCTCGATGTTCTTCAGAGCTGGGAGGGAAATCATCTTGTCGATGCAGTTGGTCGACAAGGAAAGATGCCTCCCGCGGGCGGAGACCTGCACCTTTGGGGCTTACATAGTATATATATATATATATACGTATTATATTGTTGTATACGTATATATGTGTATATATATATATATATACGTATATCTATACATATATACGTATATCTATATATACGGCCAGCACTTGGGCTATGCCCGCAACGTCTTTCGGGATCACTGTCGGGATGTCATTTTTGGTAACCCCTACAGTACTTTATGGCTGGCGACTATGTTGGGATGTTACCAGATGATGTCCCTCACGTGGGTTCGTGGGGGACGTGATTTTTGACCCTCTGCGGGCAAACCCATACGGCTCGTTGNTGGACATGGTCAGGAGAACAAAATCCTCAGGTTATTCACCCGTGACGATCCAGTCTTCGAAGGAAAGATCCAAATTAGCTACACTTGGACCAAAGATGGTTTATAATGGCCAATCTCTATGTTTGGTGGTCTTTAATTTTGATCAACATTCCAAATGGAAACCATCCTGTTTAGGGGTTCTAAACCTTCGGTTCATATTTATACCCACATTCGCTCTGGGTCAAAACCCAGCTTCCTGGTTTTTAACATCAAAGCATCTGTTGTCTCATATGNGCTCTGGGTCAAAACCCAGCTTCCTGGTTTTTAACATCAAAGCATCTGTTGTCTCATATGGCAAATTGGTAAACCCAATGCCATGAACCTCTAATTTTGCGGCCAGCACTTGGGCTATGCCCGCAACGTCTTTCGGGATCACTGTCGGGATGTCATTTTTGGTAACCCTTACAGTACTTTATGCGACCGCTGATACAAGGGATGTTACCAGATGATGTCCCTCACATGGGTTCGTGGGGGACGTGATTTTTGACCCTCTGCGGGCAAACCCATACGGCTCGTTGCGCCGTTTTTAACTGTTTTTATAGCATCATTGTAGAAAATGATTAAAAAAGGGGTAGAAATCCTGCTTAGACCCTGAAGAAAACCTAGAAAAACCCTAGGCAAAACCCTAAATTANTAAAGAAACCCTAAAGAAACCCTAAAGAAACCCTGCAAAAACCATATGAAAGTGTATATAGTGAAGTACCTGGTGGGCGTAGCGCACGTGCTGCGGGTAGACTATATACGGTATTTACCTACACGCATGTCAATGTTTTTTTTCCGATTTTGTATCCCGCTGGCTGCTTTCTGCTGATCGTCAGGGGCTAACCCAGCAAGCTATTGAAAAGGATGACAAATGAGGGCCGCCCAATAACCCTGAGGCTCCCGAGTGGTGTTGTACATTCCTTAGGTCAAGACTGGGCGATATTCTGCTTTAGATTGTCAAGTCATGTGATCTGAAGATTCCTGAACTGCATCTTCAACAGAACCTCAGTTCAAAACATCGTTCTGTCTTCAGGGGTGCTCCAAATTTGGGAATTTTGGTCATTGTAATGTGCCTTTTTCGGTAGTCATTTTCCAAACCAAAAGGAATCTTGGGTGTTGGGAGCAATCCCGTGTTCGAGTAGTCTATTGGATTTTTACCCATAGGAGGAGGCAATCTGTCCTCTCTGCGTCAAGTCAGGAGGAGCACTATGTTTGTCGGCATGAGAACTGTCGCCGCGGAGCGTATCGATTAGTGGCCTTCGCCAATGAAGATGACTTGTGGATGCACGAAATCAAGGAGTGGCACAGACACCAGTGGTGGGACCATTTTTTTCTACCGGAGGGTCATCATGTGATTGCGGGTGCGAACTCAATCTGATCATCATCCATAGTACAGACGGTACTGTTTACTTGTCATTGTTGGCCGCAGAAAGTGCTCATTCCTACTCGGAAACAAGCTATCTTATTGTGTCACTGATAGGAACGCAAAGCCCTGGGTCTGCAGGAGCACTCCACCAAGCTGTCCCAAAAAGCATCGAAAAGAGGCACGGCGTCTGAAACCACCAGTGGTGCGTCGAGGGAGCTGTTAGGAGCCATGGTTTTGCCATGGTTCTATCCATATTCTCCCCCAAAATGGGGAGCCTTTTGGAGCTACGGATTCAGTTTCCCATAGTTTCCCATAGTTTTCCCATAGTTTCCCATAGTTTTCCCATAGTTTCCCATAGTTTGAAGGTCAAACTCAAAGCATTGTTTGGCGTTGCTTACTGTTGGATGAAACACCCGAGGATATGTGTTTGGTGATTTAGCAGGAGATCGTCATTTCCATTCCAATTGCTGTGAATTTGCCATTTTGAACAATTTGTGTTTTCCATTATTTTTTCCAGCTTTTCATCTATGTCGTCAGCTTCAAATTTTTGTTCTTTTCTCCCTTGGGAAATATTGTCGTTGACACCCATTGTTTACGATTGTTCTGGGTAAATTGCAGCGACCTCACTGGAATCTTGATTAGTAAGTGGAATCATCCCCAAATGGCCTTCTTTCTTTCAGCTTAGTGAGATACTATAGTTTACCCAGATTGTTTGAGGTCTTTATTCAGGCTCCTAGTACCTGAAGATGGTTAATGATTCCGAAACTGATGCGAAGGACAGCCTATAGGATGCCCTTTTCTTAGTTATCGTAATAAAACACAACAAAAATAAGGGGTTTCCTGTTGTGGATCATGGGACACTACAGGACAGCCATTGTTGACCACCCAGATCCCACAACAGCCAGCACTGCTCCATTTACGTACATATGAATCTGCATGAAAATGCCATGACACATTCCTAAACATATTAAACATATAATCAGAATACCAACAACTATGGGAACCACTGGGTTATATCATGGATCCATCTACAAAATATCCCAGCCACCAGGGGAGGGGTCCATGTAGGGACTTGACCTCCATGACAGGCACGCGACTTGCCATGGGTGCTACCTCCTACCGGGAGGCACGAGTTCACCAGCGATGGGAATCTAAGCATCCAAGCTGGGGGACTTCAGGAACGGAAATAGGGCTTCAAAAAGGTTGATTGGGATGTTAGCCATATGTTCCTTGATTTAACCCACAAAATGGGAGATTGAAACAACACACTTGGGGATTGAAGCAGCAAAAATGGGAATATACCAGGTTTGCAACATGATTCTCCTCTGAAAGTGTAGGCCTTTTTGATTGCCATCTTTGTTCACAGGGAGGGTCATCAGTGCTGAAAAAAAGATAAAAAAAGCATATGTACTTCATTTAAGGAGTAGCTTGGTTCACCACGGTCACCCTGCAAATTTCAGGGCTACAAACTGGTTATATATATCCATATTATCTGTGGTAAACATAAACCATCCGATTCGCCCACCATTTTAGGGTCAGAATAAAACCTCATTTACATCATCCCAATCCCTCAGGTGCAAGCCGAAGCCCGCGAAGCCCGGCGGAACACCCAGCGCTCCCCAGCCTCCTTGGAGGTGGGTTTTGTGGAAATTCCCCTGGGAATTTCCCATGGGGAAACCAACCCCCCACCTTGAAGATTTTCATCTCACATATTTTTGGTTATAATATCTTATAATTCACCATGAATATCCCATGAATAATCCCCGAAACCATCCCCGGCTTTGAGGTTTATGACTGGGTATACTCATATTTGGGATGAAAAGGTGAGGCCCATCAGTTTGTAAGTTATAAGTTGGTTGATAAACCCCATGAATTGGCATCAACTATAGTTGTATCCCCAGAAACCATAGTTAACCAAGTTACAAGTCAACTTGGCTATCTAGGTGGGAAATCAACACCAAGCATTGGGGGTTGACCATGGAATTTGTCGCCTCCGCTCACCCAGGCGGCCACGGGGCAGGTGCGCTTCATGCGCACCCGGGGGAAACCGCCGGCCCCGCCGGAGAGCGACTGGCCGAAGCTTCAGGATTTTTTGGGCCATGGCGGTAAGGGGAACAGTGATGAGCTGATCGTTTTCTTGGGAACATGGTGATCAATAGGGATTTGACCATGAAACATGGTGATTTAACCACTAAGAATTAGGGATTTTACCATAGTGAATATGGATTTCACCATGAAATCTATGGATTTATTCATCAAAAAATGTGACTTATGGGGAAGTAACCAACCAAAGTCAGATACCTCACAGAGGTAATTGAGAGGGAATGTATGGCATGGAGGAGATTTGAGCCTTGTTCATAGGGGAATTAACCAACTGTTGGTTTCTGATATGGGAATTTGCTAATAATTTACCAGGGCTGCTCCAACCCATTGTAGGTAGATATGATAGCCACAAGTGGGGAAAATGGTTGATTTTACTCCTGTATTTGCTACGTTTCCCCCCTTGTATCTAGGGTGTTGCGAGCAGCCTTGTTGACTGGGTATGGCAGGGGGGTTTTAACCTACTTGGTTATTTGGGATAATTACCTTATACATCTTACATCCTTATACATAACGAACGGATATTAACGGGATGCCTATCAATCAACCAGTAAAATTGGGATGGGATGGATAGGAAAATTGTTCATGGCGCAAATAACAACAGTAATAGAAACATCCGGCAAAAGACACGGGATATCAATGCCAAGACAGGGTTTCAACATGTGAGCAAAGGATAGCAAAGGTATCCGTGTTTGAAGCCCACCTCAGTGTCCTGACGGATCCATGCGGATTCCCAATGAGTTTGCCACTGAGCAGGAAGAAAGCGGAAGTAGTGGCAGTCAAGTCGATGAAACGAGGCCAGAATGCTCGACGTGAAAAGAATCAGGTGAAGACTCCGACTTAGCTCAAACTTGCCTCACCATGAAATAACATAGAACAAACCCTATGTAAGTGGAAAATGGCTTGAAATGTCTTATTGAACATGTTGGATTTCCAATGATTTTCATCATTGCTTCAGGTTTAAGATGCTTAACTAACACTGAGAGACCTACGCATCTTGAATTTTTTTGAACGAACCTCTGCCCCATTTCAGCAGCTCAAAATGCTCCTGGTGTATCAGTGTTTCTGGTTCCTAAATGAGATCAAAAAATCCTCATGATTCGATGATGATCTCCACCTTCAGCCTCTGAACTTCCCCAGCAGCATGTCTTGTTTTCTTCTTTAGATGCCAAGTTCCCATCATCCCAACCGATCCTGGGAGTCCCACCCCACGGCAGGTATCCGCCCCGTGCCGTCAAACAGCAAGAGCGCCGCGCCACAGCCCTGGGCCCCGAGGCCCCCGCGGCCCCTGCTGCCACGCCGGCCGCGTCCTCGCGTCCGCCGCGGGTGGATCCGGTGCGAGAGCAGCACAGGGCGCTGGCGCAACTGCTGGCAGTTGCGGTGCAAAGAATTGATCAGAAACTTCACAACTAGTGGGGGTAGAAGGGGGATAGTATGGGATATTTATGGAAATCTAGCCAACCACGGATCCAGTCAAAGTTGATGGTTGATGGTTGATATATGGATATCACGGGATATATGATATATAAAGATACACACATAATTATATATTATTTATAATACATATTATGTGAATTATATATATATATATGATATGTACATATATATATATAATATATGGTCATTGGGGTAGAAGCCTGTAAGAATCTGATTGGTGGTTTCAAATCTTGTGTATTTGATAACCCGAAATGGGATGATTATCCCTATTGACTTTCCCATTTTTCAGGGGTGGCTGAGCCACCAGCCGTTTGTTAGAGAAGGACAAGAGAAACCCAGTGGCCAACTGAAACCTCCAAAAGTGGATGCCTCCTAAAATGCTCAACCGGCGAATCTGGGAAGCGAGTATCATGCTGATGAAGTGGGTGCAAGAAGAGCACCCCCAGTTATGAGTTGCTTTATGATCTTTATGATGAGCCCATCCAATCATAAATATGTCCACCATTCATCCTAACTTACCTAAGGGGCTCCTTTCTGCAGTAAATAGGGATGGGGGCGGGGGTGATCCTAGTGGCACTAACAGGATTCCTATATCTCAGTAGAATGATCAAGACAAATGCGGGAGCTTTCCCAGCCAGTCTATCCAGTTCCAACTCGGATGCATTTGGTGACTTGAGAGGAGGTCCACGATGTTTATATATAAATGTTTATCAGTGTTTTTTCCCTTTTTTTCAATGTTTACCAATGGTTAATGGTTATCAATGTTTATCAATGTTTATCAATGTTTATCAGCGTTGATCAATGTTTATCAATGTTTATAACCGTTCAATGTCTTCCAAATCTGCAAATGCACTTGCTCCATTTACAGACTCCCCCAATAACAGGAGAGTGAGAAGATCAAGACAACGGGAACCTCCGCTGGTACTTTTTTGTTGGAGTTTCACATTTTGCTTTGCCATCTGAGCCATCAAAAGACCATTGTTGATTATTTAGGGAATCATAGTGATGTTGGCAAAACAATGCCATAAACCAGCCATTTGGGAAGGGTTGAATTCCCGCCTATCTATGGTGAAATTGGGGATGGTGTATGGCTCTACCCACATGACCTGGTTTTTCATATGGGGATTATGAGAACCCAAAGGTAACGTCGTTGACCAAGGACTGGCATCAACCTGGTGGCTGCTTTGGAGCACGAGGCCTGAAATTCATCCATAGATGCGGTCCCGGCGAGGCTTTTGATACAAGTAACCTTTCAACTTCGACCCATGCCCACATTGAATCAATTTGATATTTTTATTTTTTTGTGTTTACTCAATTTGATTTAAGTACATTTTTTTCCATTTATAGATTAATCCACCATTTGGGGAATCTACTGAAGGTATCGTGTATTCATTTTTTGATGCTAGGGGAAGCGATTCAAATCCAACTCCTTTCCCCGTAGGAATGGCGTGCCAAGAATCGTCGCTTTAAACGAGACCTGGAAGAACAGCTCGGTCCCACAGAGCTTCAACGCTTCAAGGAGCCCGCGCGATGCAAGCTGTGAAGGTCATGGGGTTTGGTCATGGGAAATTCTTTCCGGCATTGCTTGAAGGAAAAAAAATCTGTTTAAACCAATGGAAACCCCATGAAACCCCTAACAGTGCTTCTAAGATACATTGTTTTCTTTGTTTTGTTGAACGGGCCCATTGATTCTGGGGTCTGCGAAGCTATTCCAACATGCTGGAGCGATTGACCCTTTGATGCGAACTGGCAACTTACGGTTGAATTTTGGAAACCCTATGTACTGTAAGAATTCGAAATCCACCAGTCCGTGGAATAGCATAATATGGCACTTTCTGGAATTATCGTGAATTATCGCAATTATGTAGCAGCCAGTCCTGTAGGAATTCGAACTAAAACAGCATCCCAGTACAGCTTCGGATCCCCAATGGAGGTAGACATGACACAAACGTCCTAGATACATGATACATGCAAGATATCCCAGATATCCACCAATCACCTAAAGGAACCCAGCTTCCAAAGCCAGCACATCCCCTTCGCAGCTGTTGTTCGGGGATGCTCCTTCGGTCACACAAGTCCAGAAAAAACTTCTGGTGGGCACCTTGCTGATTTATCATCCCTGCAACTAACATCAACTCCGAGAATTGAAAGGGTCTGGAGATGTCTGGAGCAAATTCTTTTCCTAAGCCCCTTGTGAGTTGGAGGGATACTGTTTATTGCATCCTTTCGTAGCATTGTTTGCTGACGGAGGGAACAATAAGTCAGCTAGACGTTAATCTAGACGTTCATTCGGGGTGCCCATAGTGAACTAATCCAGCTGCCCAAAGGAGAGCCCCAGAAATCCGGGAGTAAACACACCAGGTTTTTCAGAAGCATACCTGAAAAGTTTGCTTTGCACATTTCTTATTTTCCAGCCTAACTGCAATTATATACGATATTATATGATCCTATTGAATTCTATTGACAAAGTTTGACATTCTTGGATTTCTAGGGGAGATACTATATTCCCCACACAGCTCAACCACCAGCCAGATACTATTAAGAGCGATAGGCTATTGCAAGTTCTTGGCGGTCCAGGCCGTGTATAAAATGATCGCTCCCAGCTTTCTACAGGAGTTTTCCATGCAGTATCGCTACAACCTACGTGATGCCGAAACATCTGCAGCTGGCCAAACTGGCTCTGCGGCAGCGGCCACATACGCACAAAGGACAGAAACGTCCAGGGTGGCTGAAATATGGGCGTGTCTGAGAATGCAGGAAGTAACCAAGTTAAAGTTTCCTGGATGTTTGGTGACACACTTGTAGGTAGCAATACATATATATATATATAACATATACATACATATCTCATATATATATATATACATATATATATATATACATATATATATACATAGACACTGGTATTCAAGCACAATGCTATTGTGCCCACAATTGAAATCCTGGATGCATAAGCCCCAGTCGATTGTTTTGGGAAGGGGTATGAAAGAGGTTGATACGTTCAATGAGTTTGCCGGAAAGAATGAAACCTCCATGAATGAAAGGGTCTATCAAGCCTTTTTTTTTCTGTTGTTTCAATCCATATGTTGTGGTTTTTATCCACTCTTCTGTTGGTTGCATCATGTCAAAACAACCGTTCTTGCCTGGCAAATTTCCAGTTTAGTTGATTGAACCAATTGTTTGTTTCTTGCTGGGCAATGTCCCATTTTATTTGGTGCAATTGCCATGTTTTGTCGGTTCAATCAAATGTTTGCTGATTGTAGAAACCTATAACAGCCCGAGAATGGGTAGAAAAGTTGGATTCCTGGAAACGATGAGACAAAGATCTATAGCATCCAGATATTTTTCAAGTTGCCCAGAATTGAATAGGTTGAAGGGAACTGTTAAAGGAACCCCCAATACTTGGGATAGAAAACATGAGCTCCCTGCAAGTTTTCCTTCACCCATCCTGCCAACCAATCCAATTTTTGAATGGTAACAACTCAGTTTTTGGATGGGTAAAACCACATATTTTTTTCAGGGTGGTAAGTAGGTCTGTAGGAAGCACCTGCCGCTGCAGGGTCATGGAGGTCTTTGCGACAACCATGGCGAAGTCAGGCATCCAGCCCAGCTGGTGGGCGATCTTCGGGGGGAGCTATTTGATTCAAGCACAAAAGTGGGCCACTGTTGCATCAATTGTCGTCTCAGAATTGGTTCTTGAGGGAAAATCTAGAAGAAGGACAGCAGTTTCATGGAAACTAGCGATGGTTTCATCAAAATGTTCCTTGCCTCGCAAAATTTGATATGTAAATCAAGAGAAAGACTCTAGGAACCTTAGCTTTGATTGTCCGAACATGTTAGAACCAAGGTGTCATGATGTCTCATGTAAATACTGCTTTCAAATTGATTGATTCTGGTGATTCAAGTGACAAAGGTGGATTTGCGCAGGGATTTAGGCAACAAAGCAATGGATGTAACCAAAAACCACGGATTAAAGCAATCTAACTATAGATACAATAAGTCGGTTTATAAACCACATCAACATTATGTATGTAACATTATGTAATTATTCACATACTTACAGTAGGTATATAGATAATATATATATATATATACGTATGCCATTAAAAAAAAAAAAACACATATTCTTCCCATTGCTAATGAAGTCCCTCGCAAAAACTGCCTCAGGTGAAGCAGTGGCTGCGGAACTCTTGTGTGACCTGGTGCTGTTGCTGCCTGACGAGGCCCTAGTGGGGTTGATGGGACCCAAAGGAAAATGGAACCTGAAAATGGATCAGTAATCCCATTCCCCGGATACAGTATTGGCAATATTTCAGGTAGATTGGATTGATGTCCGCAAAAATGGATTGTGCTGATCATATGTAGGACTTTCCAAGAAAAACGCTCCCTTGAAAACGATCTCGAAAAAAAAACACGATCTCTCCATCAATGGGGTCCGCAATCTCCAAAGCCTTTCAGACCCACTTTCAGATGTTGGAAGTATCATAGCCATGGGTAGCCATGGTCTACGTGAGATTCTTAGGGGATCTAACCAACAGTGGGATGTAATATGATTATGGGAATAGAGTGGGTATATCATGGGTGAATTAATGGATATATACTGTAATAACCAACAATATGACATGTGGGTTATGGGCATCCATCCCATGTCATGGGGATACTCGCCTTTTTTTTTGTCCGTATGAATGGATCAACGACCCCCCCCAATCAATGGGTACATAATCCAAGGTCATCCAACATGATCCAACTGTTTGCCGTGGTACTAATCTAGATTTGTGATTGTGTTCAGGAAAAAACATGACTTGGGCTCGTTGCCCTCCTGTAAACATGCAGAAATATGTATAAACCCCATGATTTTCCTAGGAACATGATCTACGAATGGTGGATTGTCCACATCTTTTTGTATGTTTACCAGAGGGTAAAGAAGAATGATTTCCCAGCTCTTGGCGTGGTGAGTGCCAGTCCAGAAAGACTGCCTCACCATCCCAGAAAGGGTGTGGAAAATCAACTCACTGCCATTTGGGCTGGCAAAGAAATGGGGTATACCCCCAAAACCATTCTTATTTGGTGGTTTGTCTTGCTTTCGGAGGAGTCACTGCAGTTTTTCATGTTTCTTCCGCATACTTCTGTTCTAATTGAATTTCGACGGTGAAGATCAACAAAATGACAAGAGGGAAACATGGTTGTTTTAATTTGAGTATACCCCGCCAGCATTGTATGAATTGGATTTTGCATACTAATCTACGTCCAATGACCTTTAACCATCTGACTTCCCAAGAAAACCTGGGCAGCTCCAGATTTGTTGAACGCATTTGAACCCCATCTCGACATATCTCTCGTTGAGGCACCCAGACACCTCCTCTACCAAGCCCTGGACGACCTGAGCCGCACCGAAGCCGCCGCTGCGGCGCCGCCTGCGCCGCCTGCGGCACCGAAGCCCACGGCGCCGAAGGCGCCGAAGGCCGCGCCGGCGAAGGCCTCGGCGCCGAAGGCGGCGCCGAAGGCGCCGGTGTTGTCGCCGCAACTGGAGGAGACGTTGGAAGCCGTGCCCATGAGCCGCTCCTGCAGAGGAGTCCTGGGCAAAAGTTGATGGGAAATGGCAATGTAAAAATGGGAACATGATGATGCTAGGGGATTTTAGGATTTTTAGGGGACCTCCTATTTGAGAAGAACCTATATATTTTTTTAATGGAAAGATGTAGGTGAAGAAGACACAACTCAGTAAATTTAGATAGAAAATTCTGTTAGATTTAGGCGAGGAATGGAAAGCTGATGAGGGGAAAGAGACTGGATGGTTAGTGGTGTACATTGCAGTTTTATGATTGGGTACAGGTTGAAACAAATATCTGCATGAACTGATCCATACCTGCACCGAGTATAATCATCTATGACTCCATTAACAATGTTGTTTTCTTTACAGTAGAGATATTTCTTTAAGAACTCTTCCCCATTTTAAGTGGGAGTTCCTTTTTTCATCCTAGACGTCGTTCTAAGTTGGAGGTTCATGCAGTAGCGAGTCTTGTAAAGATGGGAGGATCGACTGGCTCCTACAGCTCGATTCTTTTGGAGGTTGATGGTCACATGTTTTGGTTATTTTTTGGGAAACTTTGCATGTATATATATATATAATTATATATATATAATTATATATAATTATATAATTATGTATAATTATATATATATACATATTTTTCGAAGTGCCAGGGTATATAAGTCTCCGGTTAGTTATGTCAGCTGGGATGATCCACCGAGGTAGTACAATGATGATCAACTGGGGGTGATATCCCATGACATCCCAAGTATGTTTTGGTTGCAATACACCAGATGCTACTACTGCAAATAACACCCATTACTATCACCATTCATCTAAACTTGATCCAAACTAAATCCAAATCAGGATGTCACCAGGCCCTACTCCTTCCATTTTGCACGCCAAGGAGGTCGTTTAAGCTTCCTTTCAGCCCTCAACGCAGTGATGGAGGTCATGAGTTCTCCAACTTCTCCCCCGGTGCCCCTGCAGGCCATGGAACGGCGGAAAGCCAACAGATGGGGCGGTTCCAGTCATCTATGGGTTGATTGGAAATCCATCAACGGGTGGAATTAATGGGATAGTCCTGTGATATTAATGGACTATGAATGGGATATGACATACTAGTATATTAATGGGATATTAATGGGTATAAATTAAAAATGGGATGACAATGGTTTGTATTGACCTCGGGTTTGAAGGTTTCACCATTTCTCTTGGGTGATCTTACCAATGAATCGCCGGGGGCTGATCATTTTGACCAAGTGTTGGTTGATGTTTGATATTGGTTTATACTCACCAACATATCACCTGGTTCAGCAGGGAACATTGCAATCCCATCCCCTCATATGCTTTATCTCACCCTACATTTTTCCCCATGGTTTAGTAAGTTTAGCAGGGAATTCACATTTTTGCAGAGATTTGTGACATCTTGTGACCATAGAATGGGGCTGTTGCAATTCTTTGGGGGGATGGGATGAATCCTCTAGAACTCCGGGTCGAACTCCTCAACAGCTGCAGGGAAAATGCCTGGGGCCAGTCGGACAAGAAAACATCGGTGAATAAAACACGTGACAGTTCCATCATGTGATATTAAATATTAAATGATATCAAGTTGTACCAGGCTAAATAGCAAATTATATTACCAAGTTGTACTAGGTTATATTATGTCAAATCATATCCCATCCTCTCCCAGTTTCAAGAAGTTTTACGTCCCCCGTCCCAGTCAGAAACCGTTTTTTTTGCGACTCATCCCGTCGATGGTCTCAGGCCTTGCGCAGATGTGTGAAGCAGCTGGATGGGCAACAGGCCGGTTGACAATGATCGTAAGGATATAGTAGGGATATACCCTCTGGTAATCAAACATGGCAATGGAAAATCTACCATTTGTAAGAATTTTCCCATGAACACCTCCATTTATGGGGGATTTCCAATTGCTATGTTTGATTACTGGAGGGTGGGGATTCTAACCAAGGAGAGTATCATGGGGCTACAATCGTGATATTTGATAATGAAACAGAATGAGGATGTTTCTTAGGATTCTGGAATGATTTGGCTTATTTTCCCAATGGGAAATCCACTACTTGGGCAATTTGTAGGGGATTTTTTTTTTGGGGGTGTCCTTATGCAAATCCAAGAAATTGGGGACCCCAAAATTTTCCAAACTTGTCATTTTTCGAAGGGGAAATGAATTGTTGTTGTTGGGGTACCTCAGTTTGAGAAGCAACGTAATCGAGGAAACTGAAGGAAAGTTTTGTCTTGCAAACACTTGATGAGCTAATTTGCGTGGGTGACTGGAGAACAACATGTGGCCAGCCTGATGGATTTTCAACGCTTTGCATTTGACCAGTTCATTGACATAAACCTTACTGAAGAGCTGGTGCCCTCAAAACCGTTGGATCCGTATGTCTGCAGAAATGATATGCCATATCCCATTCATATCCCACTTATATCTCACTAATATTCCACTAATATATCTAGGCCAAAGCTACAAAAGGTCCATCCCCATGTCCCGAGCCACAAAGCCCTGGTGGTTTATGTGTTTCGAGGCGGAGTCCTTGGAACTGATGCATCAGCACCTAGTTGATGCTGGGGGGAGCACCTTGGACTTTGAACCCATGGATCGCTGCTTGATCAAACTTGGCAACATTTTTTTTTGAAAAAGAACCAGGGACTGTCAAGATGGGCGTTTTTTTTTTTTGTTTTTTTTGTTGTTGTTCATAAGTGTAGAATTTATATTTATACTGTGTAATACTGTGTATACATAATATTTGGTTGCGAAAGTGGTGGATTTTCATGGGTTGTTCTTGGCTATGACTGGTGGGCTGTGTTGGAGGTATCCCCCCCGCTTATTTAAGGCATGGTTTTTTGGCAACGTATCTAAGAATAGTCATGTGGAGGTTGGGCTTGCCAGCTTCCAGTGGTGAAGACATGAAGGTCATGTGCTTTGGGAACACTGACTATTTTCTATGCCTACAGTCTGTTTCTGGCTTGAACCCCCTACATGTTTTTTGGCTTCATTGCTGCATTTTTGTGCTTGAACTCTTCAATCTTGGTGAAAATCCCTTTGTTGGTGAATCATTTTGCTCAAGAATTCCCACCAGCAGGTGCTGGATGTCCAAAAAACTGGGCTGCTCAAGAATCTTTTCCCCAGATTTGGTCCCCCGGAGCTCTCATCGTCCACAGGTCTGTTGTCGCTGCGTCCTCTGCTCCAACTGAAGTTGGGCTCCGCCAGCAGTTCCGGCGCCGACCGCGACCGCAGCTGGTGGGAGTGGAAGGAAGCGGCTGCGGCGGCAGTGCAACGCATGGGAGTCGAGGAGGGGATGTTGGGGATGGCAATGGCAACCAAAATAGCTGTGGAGTGGCCATTCTACTGGGGATTGAAGCCTCAAAACTACCGATGTAACCAGGGAAATGGCAACTTAAGCGAGAAAAACTGGGGTTTGAAACATGAAACATTGCAGCATTAACATGTTGGTTTCAACCACCATGATGGATATAATTGACAGATGATGAAACTCCCAACGTTCCATCCATTCCAATTTAGGTCTGAGAAACCCAGAGTGTCAGGGCATCCCCCTATCCTTAGTGGGTGGTCATGCTTGGAAGCCAGCGGCAGAACAGGAAAGGAAAGCTGTGCGGCTCTACGTCTCATTAGCCTCAAAGCACTTGGAGGAGTCAGGCAGCCATGGAGGGATGGGACTGATCATCCTAGACTTCGACTTGGTTCAACTGACAATCCACGAGACAATACACGTGTTTCATGTACCATGGTTTTATTACTGTTTGTTCCATTGAATTTTTCTGTTACCTCCCGGAATTGGTTTGAAGCAGAGTTTGTACACATGAATTCAATTATATTTGACAGGAAGAAAGTCATAAACAAAGCACGATTTCCCAATTTCCCCTGAGATCTATCCGTTGCCAGTATGCACATTCAGCAATGCCTAATTGACTCCAGTTGGTCAGCGATGAGATGTATTTCCTGGTGGTACTGTACGATTAGGA
This sequence comes from Symbiodinium sp. clade C Y103, assembly GCA_003297045.1. Taxonomy (NCBI): domain Eukaryota; class Dinophyceae; order Suessiales; family Symbiodiniaceae; genus Cladocopium; species Cladocopium sp. clade C. Next base: position 51,355 of record BGPT01002969.1, read on the forward strand.
AGTGGGTCATAAGTTTACATATTATGATATCTACATAGCTCTCTGCATATTTATGAATAGCTCTGTAGATAGCTTGAAGTATTTCTTGGAAATCGCCCCAGCTTCCAACAGACAAAGAAACGTCGCCCCAGCAGTCGCAGGCGCGGGATATCCAGCGAAGGCTCCACCCTTGGCTCCCGCCTGGGAAAAGAGGAGATCTGAAAACGAGCTGGGGAAAGTTCATTGGTTTCTTCAAGGGAAAAAATCATCAGAAAATTCCGGAAATCGGGAAGTTGTTGCTTTTTCCCCAGCCACCGCGCATAGTTCTTTTTTCCTGATGTGTTTGCCCTTGGAAGTATTGAAAGAACCCAAATCAGAGGTTCTGAGCCAAAGATTGGGTGCTTAGAGACCATACTCGTATGCGGCATGCAGGTATCACTGACCTACAAGAACAGGTTTGGGATTGAACAAAAATGCTAGAGGGGAAAATGAATCCATTCACTAAGGTATGTGCTGGAAGCTCCACCCTGGTGGTACCTGCTTTTGAGCCCTACAGATTGACCATGATTGACCCATCAACAAGAACTCCTTTTGATTTTGACACTGCCTTATTCAGTTGTTTTTTCCTGTCCGATGCCACTTGTAAATACTATGCCCGGGTTTGGGGTTCCCCCAGTTATCCCAATCAGAACTCCAGCAACAGCATGGGCCCCAGTTCGTCGAAGGGGTTTCTTCGAACAGATGTGCTCAGTTTCCCGTGAACGTAAGCCACCGTCCCTTGATTTGTGACAACAGCATGCCGTTGCCTGATGTCCAGTGAATCAAGATTGTGAACTGATTGGTGGGTTCACATAATCGAATCCATTTCCAGATTGACGATCAATCCCATCCCCCTAATATTAAAGAAAGTACCGCCCAGAAGGGACCCCCACATGACTCAAATGAATAGATCTAGGGGAAGGTTTTTTTTTTAAGCGGTGGTTGAAAACCCACCAGCCCACAATGCCGGTGGTTTTGGAGCCCAGCAGGAAGCAGCCCAACCATCGCAACGAGGATTTCCCCGCGTTGCCGTTGGGAGCCCCAGGTAGTGATGGTGTCCACGGTTGAGCCACCTTTGGATTCCTTTGGATTTCTAAGTTTTTGACATTTTTCGACTATGAAGGTCATGATATCATGTGAGTGTGTTTGAAATGGAGTATCTCTCCTTTTTGTCCCCCATTTTAGACCCTCAAAACATGACTCCGCCAACTGGCCTGTTGTTGTTGTCGTCTACCTCCCCATTTGGGCAATCAAGTTCTGGAACTGGATAATCCATGAAAGATCATGAAAGATATGAAAGTATATCAAAGTCCCAGTCACGCTTGGTCATTGAATACATATTTGTAATATAACCTATGACACTAACAATACTTTTTTTCCACAGTTGACAAGATAAGAAGGCTTGGCCACTGTGAGTTCCTGGACAACTCCCGGGTTTTTCTCTCCGCAACAAACTCGCCTAGGTCGGGACAACGTTGAGGCTTGACCGCTAAATTTTGGAGATAAATTCGAGCATGGGCACTACCGTGGAGTCTTTAAAAACAAAAAATCACAATATTAATATATATATATATTGATGGAGTATACATTGGGGAGTTTCTTGCAAGAACTTCCTTTAAAACCAATTCTGAGCCTGTTGTCTGGGCCATAGCTTCTAGCGAAACCTCCTGCAAGATGGGATCCACGGGGAAGCATTCCATGGCTGTTTCGGGACGAATCCTTGGACCAGTCCAACATTGACTGCTGTGGTGGCACACTCACATGGAGGTTTCTTAAAATGGGGGTACTCAAAAATGGATGGTTTATAATGGAAAATCCCATTGAAATGGATGATTTGGGGGTACCCCTATTTTAGGAAACCCCCACATCTAAACAATACGGGCATATACGGCATGAAAGAGCCCCTCTTATGTCGCGACAAGAACGGAGTCAAGGGATGATTCGGATTGGATAAATTGGCTGGCTTAGAATTCACATTTGATAGAACCGATTATAAATATGAGAAGGAATTTGGACGGGTTGAAGGAGACATCTGACTATTTCCTTTGGAAGTTACCTTGTCGACCTCGCTGCCAGATAATACCCTATGGCAGTTGGTTCTAGTAGTTCAGGGTATCCCTCATCCCCACTCAGAAGATGATTGCACCCGATTACACCCCGCTTCGTTGAAACGTGTTTGATTGGGGGCCATGGTGTAAAACAGGATGTCAGACAAGCCTCGAATAAAAAGGGCGCCCAGTCGTTCGAATTCTTCCATCAACTTGGGATGAAGATCTTCTCAATTTCCATCCTTAATTACAATTTACTTACACTCATTTGCCCATCATTTTCCCACCAATTTCCCATCATTTTCCATTTGGGATGATGATCTCCAATGATCCCCAATGGATGGCTCAATCAGACCCCCCAGGCCGCGGTGTCACGGAGCCGCCCTCGCCTCCGCCTTAGACGGACGCCGCGTCACAAAGTGAGCGGCGGCGGATCAGTGGTGCCTTCCAGCGGGGGGATGCCATGGTCATTAAACTAACAGTTTGCTATTGAAAATGGCCATAGAAATAGTGGATTTTCCCATTAAAAATTGTATATATAAAATGGTGATTTTCCATAGCTATATATGTTAGTTTACCAGAGGGTAGCTTCCACGATGCTTATTGAGAACTATACCATCCGGTGTCACCAAGCGTGGCTGGAAAATCCCTGCAGTAAATGGGAAAATCATCGAACGAAATGGTGGAGTTTCCATTGCCATCAATCAAGAGAGGCTAGAGCATCAAAAGCCCCGATGCCGATGAACCCCTAATTCTTGACGGTTGGTGATCAAAAGATATCATAGTTACGGGTGGTACATGGTAGTTACAGAGATTCTCTCATGCGGTACCAGCAGGATTCTGCACTTTGGCCACAGCTAGGACAAATTGAAGGCGGAGCCACAGATGAGCACCTTAGTCTGATTAGTATGAACAATTTTCCGATCTTTGGAGAAATATCCCCATGTTTCAACATCCCACGTTTTGATTGCCAAATCCCAAACTTTGACCCAAATCTAAGTGGAGTGTCGTGGCATCCCCATGGAATTGAAACCACTTTGAGCCGCAGAAGTTTTCGTGGCTGCCTGGGGTCCTGCGGGGCCCGTGGGGAAGTGCCGGTTATGTCACACCACCCGGACGCAACTGCGGTTGGGTCCAGGGAAAGATGGGAAAGGTGTGAAAGATGTCGCCATGAAAAGGCAGAGATGACTTGGGTGTTTTGAGAGTGGAAGTTTAGCCTTCATTCAATGAATGTCAGCGCCAATTTATCGAGTAAGAGATCTGACAGCTAGCTCACAGCTGATATGGAATGGTCTGGAAACTGGGTATACCCCCAAATGGGAAATTTGACCAGTGTAACAGTGTACATATTATAGTACTGTAATTGAACTTGGAGGCAACCTATTTTCAGACAAACCCATAAATGGGATGAACACAAACATTGTTTTGAGATCCGCTTTTGCTCTTAGACTCTGAGATGGACATGGAGGGATCGGAGTGCTGAGAGTGGCGAGTTCGAGTCCAATACTATTGCCCTTTTACAGGAGTTACATGTGGAAAACAAACATCATAAGTATCACAAGGGCCACAAGGGTGTGTCCAAACATTTGGAAACCCCCAGAAGCCAGATATTCATATCATTGACATTCATTGTTGATGGTATCTTTCAGTGGTGCAAAACAATTGGGGCAGCTCCAACTCTGGACTCTCAGCTGGCACAAGGTTTCCCAGAGGCCAGTCCTACCCCTGAAGTTTTGTGATTTAAGCTGTTCGTCTCCCAATTTCGATTCCAATTGAATTGCACGATTGTCGTTGACTACCGGAGGCTAGATGAGGACAGATGAGGCTAGAACACTGTCAAGGATTTCGACCTCTGCTTTTGATGTTTGATTAAGTTTTCGAGGAGCTTAGATCTTAGTCCTCTTGTAACTCCTGTATATAAATTCCGAGTCAAAGAGCCATCCCACAACACAAGCTCATCAATGGGTTTGGATGTCTGCCGCAAGAGTTTTGGATCTAAACAAGGCCACAAGACAGAAGAGATGAGTGATCCTGAAGGCATCAAGTACCATAAACTTTCAGCCATCAACCACCAGAAGGATTCTGAATGTTGGCAAAATTCACTGAACAACCAGGTTTTCAGCAAGTGATCAGAGATAGCATCAACAGATATCAACAGCACCACCCCTCTGCCGTCATAGCAGGGCGTTGGGGGGCCTGCTTGAAAAACTGTGCCGCTGCAGGAACCAACGAATTCTGGGGATGTAATTTTTCAAATTCTCGGAATAGCACATTGATATAGCCACATTTTTGCTACTGTGATGAAGGATTTGTGTTTTAATAAAAACCCTTCTCTCTGATCTCCCCCTTTTACCCTGGTGTAATGGACCTCGTCATTTCGCCGGGCCCATATATGGGGGGGGGGGAAAAAAATTTTATATGGGAAGGGACTAGTAGAATCAAATCTGGACAACATATCTATGAGTATATGAGTAGTGCTTCCCTCATATTCCACACACACACACATATATAATATTAATTAATGTTATATAATTGTGATTATCATCCGAATGTCACACTAGATTACGAATGACTAATATTATAGACACCTGGATCCTGGGTCACTGTCTTTTTTCTGCATGATTGGCATGCACTTAGAAATCTGAAACAGTTAGCTCTGAGTCACTTAGAAACGCAACGAGATCCCACAAAAAAAAACACCGCCAGCACTCAAAAAGACAACGTCAACTTGGTGTCATGTCAAGATCGCTTAGATTTGTTTTCGAATTCTTAGGTTCACTTAGAAATCTGGATCACTGACCGAGATCTGCGTGCTCAAAGGCTCTAGGTATATAGTACTAGACTAAAACTAATAATACTTGGACTCTAACACTAAATATCCGATAGAGATATATCATGATACAGATATCGTACATATTCCTAACGTATCACCTAATATTCCCTTACATTGATATTATGCCCCTGATACCCCAAACAAATGCGGCAGTTGCTTCAAGTTCCAACCATCCTAAGGTCGTATGGACCGCACCCATGCGTAGAACCTGGCGAGCAGCGGCCGCCTCAAAGTTGAGGTTTGAACGATTTTCGCCAACAATTTTGGGATTCAAACCATCAAGCAAATTGGGCGTGAACTGGGAAAGCTGGGGATTCAAAAACCTCGTCCCTGAAGTTGGTATGAATGGGTGGAATCAGTTTGATATTAAGTTGGGAATCATTGGTAACATGCTGCTTAAACAATGGCAGACTACTTTTTGTAATATACCTGTCCGAAATTTCTGGGTTTTCCATATCCTGATTCGACCAACAAAAACTGGGTTAGCCACGAAAAGTTTCGTTTCAACCAAGAATCATGGGGGATTTAATCAACAAACATGGGGATTTAACCGACAAACGTTTGGACTTTACCCAAGAATTTGAATGATACATGCGGGATTCTAGACCAAATTGGGGAGTTAACCGACAGACCCAAAAAGGGAAAGCCAACCACCAATTCCAAGAAGGATCCGAGCGGTACACTTCTGTGCCTTGGAATGGGTCCTTGGAATTGGTATTTGTTGTATGTTCATCCCTGCCATTCCGTCTTGTCTCATAGGTTTGTTTCAACATAGATTACCCCCAGATTTGATGGATTATCATCAAATTTCCCTAAAAATTGCAAATTTGGGATATACCCCCATTATTAGACACCCATATCCTCATTTCTTAGCTCCCCCAGAATTCTCCACCTGGCCGCCACACAGATCATCTCCAAAACGAGGCTGTCTTCCTATCATTTCTGACCCTCGTCTTGGCGGGCAAGAAAGGCTCTGATGTTAGGGAAGGGCTGCGCAACGGGCTGAAAATGTTGTTGTCGAAGAAGTGGTTGCTTAAACAGGGTTATACAAAAATACCTCCAGCAATGATAAACCAAGGTCAACCAATAACTATAAGAACATCAAAGAACTACCATTTCATTCGATATATTCGATGCTGATCACCAAATTTGGATCCAAACCACCCTTTCACCAAATAGATCCAAAACACCCTTCAGTGCCATGGAGATCACTGCCAGTCTCTGTCAAAGAAGTGGTCTTCGATAGTGCGGTCTCCGACATCCAGGCACATGGAACTGGTTGACTCCTTGGAAGTGCGGGAAATTGCTGTGGAATGAAGGGATCTTTGGGATTTGGGAAGCCATGTTTCAGGTTCTATTTCAAATTTCGAGGGTGTATTTGTTGCTTGTCAATGGAACTTACCCCTCTTCCAATGAACTAAGCCTTGTGTGAATTGGGACATGCGGCAGCTGAAACATTGCCATGTCAGGGGTTTTGTACTGTCTGAAGATATGAGTCTGGCGATTCAATCTGGCAAAGGGGAATAATAGGTTTTCCCATTCTGGCCCCTTCAACAGATGATCTTCCATGATTTTCCCCAGTAAACATGGGTTTGTCAGGAAATCAGGCCCTCTAAATCCCATGGTTTATCATCATTTATCCCCATTAAATTGCACATGTTGTGGGTATACCCCCATTTTTAGAGATGCCCAGATGGCGATTTCTCATCCATCAACGGGTCCCCATCGCCACCATGCCCAATCCGGTCATGAGCCCGCGCCGTTGTTCCCAGTGGCTGGGGGAAGATCAAAAGACGGTCATCACCCAGACGGCCAAAGGGTTGGGACGCCCAGTTTCACCCAGTGAGTTCTCCATCAAAAATGGTGATGTAACCATCATGAGGATTGGTTAAGGGTAAATTGGGGATATCATGGGGATGTGATGGGGATGTGATGGGGATGTGATGGGGATATCATGGGGATATAATATGATATAATTAGCGAGGAATGTACTGGGATGCATATGTGCCATGGTCAAAAGATAGACCGGATTAACCCACTAATTGGGGGATGGTCATCAACCCATTGATTTATAATGGCCAACAAAAAGGCTTCCCATTGTGATGGATGACCATGAAGATACCATGTAACTTGACCATGGCACATTGAGGAATACTTAGGATGCATAAAAGCTAAAGCTTTGGGGTAGTTCACATGGACCAAGGTAAGTGATGTTGAGATAGCAGGAAGTGCTGCACGAAGCTGAACACTATCAAGGTTTGGGATTAATCGGATTAATATAAAATTACAATGGCAATCATTGTCATCCATCAACCACACTTAAGTATTGTGACAATGTATGATTCATGCTTAGTGATATTTAATGACATGATATTTGGTAATATTCAATATTTGATATTTTATCATAGTTGATCATGTTCAATAATGTTTAATGATATGTTTAATTGATAATGGTTTATCACAATGATAAGTGTGGTTAATGGATGACAATGGCGTACAACTGGGAGATGAATTTGCTCACTGGCTAAGCGACATATAAAGAGGGGAGAAACATGGGATAGTGCGAATAGCCAGTTGTGTATTCATGGTTGTAGATGGATACTTTCAACTGGTTTCTATAAAACTGGCTATTTCGCGTATCACAGCATCTAATTTGGATAAAAAACCCATGTGGGTCATGGAATCTAAATGGTTTTTGATGGTCATTGGGTATGGCGGGTTTCTCCAAAGTGGGTGATGAGGCCCCCAATTTATGGGCATCAAATGATGGGGAAAATGATGATGATCAATGGTACTTTTGAGGGTACCCTATTTTCAGGCAAACTCTATTTGGATGTGGCTACTGCCATACTAATGGGATAGACCTCGCATAAATCGTGTGGGTCATGAGCCAGTTCCTCCTCAGGATGCATTTGGACATTTTGGCCTCCTGACTCACTCCAGTTTTCTAAAACATGTTTTAGCATTTTTCTTTGGGGCAAAGAATGAAAAAAACATGTTGAAACACCCGTGGTTCCTGGTTGCTCGCAGTACTTCGCAGTTGGTTGCTGACCTTTGCTGCGTTTTTTTTGGGTTGAATTACCTTCCTGACTTGGGCGGCTTCATCGGGCAACCCCCAGAAATGGTATACAAGAAATATAAACCGATCGCTTCCCGGGGTGCCAGTGCCATGGATGACGATTGATTTTTGGACAGTTTCCAATTCTGATTTAGGATGATAATCAGCAAGTATATGGAATGTAAATGATTATTCTATATTATTCTAATTGCTATCATTCCTGTTCTAATTCATAGTGTCCAGTAATTTAATTGCATTATATGTGATTAACTAGCATGGACTCAGTCCCCCAATACAAATATGGAAACACATAATATGGGAAGACAATGAATTGACAGAATATAGATTTCCATCTGGAAAATCACCTCAGCTATCCCCAAGACCCAAAATCTGGATGGATTTTAGCCATTCACTTGGATTTTTTGCGTTTCAAAGGGATTAGATGGCCAAAGAGCATGTATCCCCTGCTAAAGTTAAATTAGTTAGGGGATCCATAAACCACCAAGAATCTCATAAGCTCGTTTTACTCAAATCTATTATCGTTTGTTTCCATTTCTTTTGACAACATCCGTTTAAGTACCCATTCAAATCCCATACAGTTCCCACATCAATAAGTAATATATAGTTTGTGGCGATCAGAAGTCCTTGTTCAAATCCATAAAGTTACCGTTGCGAACTGAAGTCCCCATTTAACTAAATCGTATCAGATCTCAGTGACATACATTTAAATCCCAGTGAAATCCCATAAATTCCAATTGATATCCGAAGAATCATCCATTAGTTCCCAGTTCCGCCAGAAAAGGCGCCTCTATCGAAGTACCAATGGTGGAGAGACCTGGAACGACATCACCGACTTCTTCAAGGGTCTTGTGGCCCAAGGGGAGCGAGCTGGATATGGGGCTTCTTAAAACGAGGGACCCCAACCATCATCCAAGGCATTCGTAATGTTTCAGAGGGAAAGCCATGGGTTTTGACGTTTTCACTTACCCCAATTTTGAGAACCCCCCCCTGGTTGGTCAATAGACGATGAAGAATGGCGGATTGGATAGTTCGCAGATATGATCGGTCTGCAACCTCATAATCATTTTGGTAGGACCAAATACTATGGGATTTGCGAGGAAATATTTGTCCATAAGCCATAAATACTGATGTGTAGCTCCAGAATGGGGTTGCCCTTGGTTGCGTGAGGTTTTGAGGTACCCCCCAATTTTGAGAAATAGCCATGTGTTGGGATGCGAGATGAGATGTGATGTGCAATTGTCATGCATGTGGTGTGGAGTTTAAAGCAGTGGCTCGAGATGTTGCAGCACTTTCCTTGGAACTAATGATGTTGAAAATTTGTTGTGACAGATTCGGAGCCAGCCAAAATGTTGCAAGAAGTCAGCAGGATGTGAACGGGCCACGCTGTGATGACTGGAAGTGCAACTGATAAAGGTGGGTGTGAAGGTGGGAATTGGAGCAACTTCAATTGTCAACTGGAACTTCCCTAATGTCATTAAACGATTGCGCTCCACGCCCAGTTGATGTTCCCGGTTCATCACCGCTGCCAGCTCAGTCGACTTCTGTCGATGGAACTTGGGGGTGAGATTTCTATCGCATTTCCTGATGCTAATATATGATTTATATATGGGTGTGTTTGCAAATGATGTATATCATGTACCATATCCCCAACTAATGCCATTTACAGGGGAAAATGATGAGAAACCGTAGGGGTTTTGATGGTTTTCGCCTGAATTTTCAGACAAATCCATATCGCTTACAGTAAGATTTCTAGTCCTCCAAATGTCTTTGAACCTCTCCATCCTTGGTAGTTGTGGTGGTATACACTTCACAACTGAGGCAACCCTTCGTCGCGGAATCCATGACCAAAAGTCCAGCAGATTCCAACACCATCTTGGCACCTCGGACGTTGTGCCGTTGTGCCTTCCAAGGTACAACGGTGCCCAGATTTGACGATTTTCGCCTGAGGATCACCCTCCTGTACAAAAAGATGTGGACAGTCCAATCATGTGTCATTTTCGTCGGAAACGATGGGTTTCCCAGATCTATGTTAGTTTACCCTGGGGTACATAAACTTCCCGGCGGCTGGTTTACCGCGCGTGTGTTTTAGCTTTTTCTGACAATTCAGTGTGATCACACTCATGTTGATCCATTGGTATTTGCTGCATTTTTGAAGCAATAATCATCAATTTGTGTGCAAAAATGTGGTCAATTCCATTGGCTCTATTTTTTTCATCATTTTTCACTGCTATTTGCACGATTTTGTGAACTTCAGGAGTAGAAAGGGGCTCTCCCAGGATGCTATGTTTTTTGATGGATTTGCGTTTCGCCACAGCGAAACAGCCAAAAAAACGGCGCTTTCTCTTTTTTTCTTTTTCCACTCTTTCAGTGCATGTTCTTTCTTATAACTATCTAATGCTATAGCTATATTTGTAACATAGAAGACATCTGTAACATAGAATGNCACATGTGTGCAAGTGCAAGAGAAGACATCTGTAACATAGAATGACGTATGTGTGCAAGTGCAAGAGAAGACATTTGTAACGTAGCATGACGTATGTGTCGAGTCAAGAGAAGACATCTGTAACGTAGAATGACGTATGTGTGCAAGTGCAAGAGAAGACATCTGTAACATAGAATGACGTATGTGTGCAAGTGCAGATGAACGTTATTAGCCCACCCCACCCCACCCCACCCCCCCTTCTGTCACGACGCATGACGTATGAGTGCAAGTGCAAGAGAAGACATCTGTAACGTAGCATCAAGTTTGTGTGCAAGTGCAGATGAACGTTATTAGCCCACCCACCCCACCCCACCCCACCCCACCCCACCCCACCCCACCCCACCCCACCCCA
>BGPT01002970.1:10315-34405 GCA_003297045.1 Symbiodinium sp. clade C Y103
CCAAGAAGGATTAGCAGAACTTTCAATATCATCCATCTCATTTACATCTTTTGACTTGAATGATTTGAACAATTCACAGTGTCTATTGTATTCAGTAATATCTTGAACCATTTGACCGCCTACAGTTGCCCTGTATCTCTGAAAAAATGAATGAAGACCACCCAAGGGTCTTAAGAATTTTGCCCGTGTCCCATCTGTATTTTGTAAAGTTGCAAATAAGCGAACACTTGATAAATCCAAGTATTGGTTGGCATCTCCGCTAATGTAAAATCTAATGTTTTTATTTCCAGCGTTAGGGGCATAGACATTAGAACCCGAAGGAAAATAATTTACAAAGCGTCGGTCAGTAATATACTGGCTAGTCTCTGGCAATCCAAAGTTCAACTGGTTAATCATTACATCCTGTGATTCGCTGACTATATTGTCCATATTGTATATATATCTAAATTTAGATTTTTTTATTAAATATTATTTCTTCTTATGTGGGATTAACTTAATATTTTTAGATTGATTATGAGTTTTTTTTCTATACTATTTTCATTGTTTTCTATGAGTTTTTTGATGCTATTGTAGTCTGATGGCGGGTTGTTCATCTCCTTCTCCAATTTCTTATAACTGGACTGTTGTTTTGTTAAAGGTATTGGTTTTGGTTGATGTTTGTAGTCTATCTTATGAAACATTTTATTATTGATAATATTTAGATTTTTAATGGTTCATTGGGTGATATTCCATTGCTAATTGTAGTTGTTGGATGAATATGCCATTTGCCTTGATGGGCGAAGTTTATGTAGGAATGTGCCATTAAGGGGTTCAACTCCTTCAGATTACTTGTTTCAGCATATCCATCCAGCAGACTAACAACATCGTTGGGATTTCTATAGTCAAGTCTGCGTGGGTTTTGTGCTCCCTTTCTTCTCTTCTTTATGGATGGTGTGGCGTAAGTAGTTGTAGCATATTTGTCAGGCTGTTCTTGATTTATCTTATTGACTACTGCTGAAGCCAGACTATGTGAAACCAACCTTTTAACATCAGGGTTGTCTTTTAGGTATTTGGCTACATCTTGGTATTTTTCGCTGTGTTTTACATTTCTGGTTGGANCATCCTTGCCACCTGTTCCAGCAATATACAAAGTATCCCCCGTCTTATACAATCCACTTGGGCTGTCGTAAGCATTCCATAAGCCCCTCCTATCTTCAACTTTATTTTTGTTCTGTATGTTCCTTTCTTCTTTGTATAAAGTAGTATTTTTTCTGAATTCATCATCTAAATTTCTGGTAAAATCATTCATTCTGGCATTCCAATCGGCATTCTTCTTGTTGTAATCTTCTATGAATTTGTCCTTGCCTTGCTTCAGTAGTTCATTGAATGCCACCTTACCTAAATCCTTGCCAAGTTGTCTAATTTGGTCTCTTGTTAGGATGTTCTCAATGTTTTCACCTGCCATAATCCTATCAACAACTTCTCTACCAAATTGTCTGGCGACCTGCGCTAAAGCAGTTCTTGCTACTCCACCAGTAAATCCTATCATTTATATTATTAATTATAAAAATATAAAGTAATAATATAAATAATATGATGCGTAATAAATTGACTTACAAAAAGGTATATGTAAATTCAAAATTCAGATTGCCTCAATCAAGGTCTTCATCAGATTTTGTTGTTGAACTCCAAGAAAACATGGAACTGCCCGCTGGTAGTAAAATGTGGATTACCGAAGTCTCATTACCTACCTCCTTCAAGACAACTGAAGTAGGCTTTTATGAATATTTATATGTTAAGATTTATGACAATACTGATACTTTTGTAAAGAACTTCAGAGTATATTTAGGGAATAAAATATATTTTGCCAGTCAGTTTTGTTTTGATATAAATGAAGGTTTGAACAGTAATACAACAGATTTATCGGCAGGGGGAATTTTTGTTTATGCTTATGACGAAGCAACNAGTTGAAATATTACGACCCCGGTAGCCCCACATGTACAGTCTACTTGTAGCTATGTTCATGCCTGGTCGTAGTGGTTGTAGTATAGCTATTTGACCAACACCCGAAGATGTTGTACAGTCATCAACCATGTATATATCCCAGTAACTAGAAGCGTTAGTTATCTGGGTTGTAGCCTTGTAGATAGATTAGGAATTGCCCATCCCCTATCCAGCGGGTTGGTNGAAGCGTTAGTTATCTGGGTTGTAGCCTTGTAGATAGATTAGGAATTGCCCATCCCCTATCCAGCGGGTTGGTCATAGTAGCCTAACGCAACTACCTGGTTTATCCCCTGTTGGTCCCCTCTTTTCTCTAAGATGGTGTGAATTACAAGGTTAAAATACCAACTGATGAAGAGTTGGGCAACTATGTCAATGGTCAGTGGGATACAACACAATCAAATTATGACAACAGAAATCCTGTATCAGTAAATTATTTGTTAAGTAATTATGTTGCTACTTCTCCATTGTCGGTCTGGACTTCATCATATTTAAATTTAGTTCCGTTTAGGNGGGCTTTTGGTGAAGACTTTATTGATGTTGGCGGTAAGAATTTAAGGCGACTATCATTTAGGATTACAAATGAAGAAAGTAAAACAATGAACTTTTACGCTATACCGATTGAATTTACTTTGCTATTCTCATCACCTAACTATTAAACACACATTCTATATATTTTCATTCAATTTAAATATATAGAATTTTTATAGATACTTATATTATATAAGAGTATCAAAGTAGTTGATTTACAAAATGAACAAGTGAAAGAAGAGCCACCAGCAATTGAAGAAGCAAAAGAAGAAGAAACACCTGAACCAATTAATGAAGTAGTTGAAGCACCCATTGAAGAACCAAAAGAAGAAGTGAAAGAAGAAGTAAAAGAAGAAGTGAAAGAAGAAGTGAAAGAAGAGAAGAAGGAACAACCAAAAAGGCAAACACAAAAGGATAGAATAAACTGCCCTCGTTGCTTAAAAGANAGTGAAAGAAGAGAAGAAGGAACAACCAAAAAGGCAAACACAAAAGGATAGAATAAACTGCCCTCGTTGCTTAAAAGAAATGTCAATTAAAAGTTATAAATATTCTCACGATAAAAACTGTAAAGGCAATTTAGCAGACCGCCCTGTTAAGAAACATACCAACCCACGCCCTAAACAACAACCAAAACCTAAACCAAAANNCCTAAACAACAACCAAAACCTAAACCAAAACCAGCCCCAGAAGTGTATTACAGCGATGATGAAGAAGAACAACCAACTCAACCCTTCATTAAGAAAAAACAGCACCACAACCAATAAACCACATTTCGGCACCTGCTCAACATTATCAACTTTTACAAAATGAATTCATCAAACAAAAGCAAGAAAGATACGACAATTTATGTATGAATATGTTTTCTTCAAAAACCAAGAAAAAATAAATATAAAATAAATTTCTAATTTATTTTATAATAATGGTTCAATTAGACGGTGGTAATACTATCATAGGAACAGAATTTATCAAACTATTAGCAACNTTATAATAATGGTTCAATTAGACGGTGGTAATACTATCATAGGAACAGAATTTATCAAACTATTAGCAACAGGTTCGTCTAACCTTGCTACTGAGGAATATGTAGAAACAGCAATTATTAATGGTGGTGGTGGCGGAGGTGTTAATTTAAGCAATTATTATGACAAAACAGAAACCGATACACTACTGAATAACAAATACAATAAATCAGAAACAGATACATTATTGAATAATAAATATGATAAAACAGAAGCAGATACATTGTTAGACGCCAAACTGGATATTAACAATCCACAGGATATGGCAGGGACACTTCGCATAGGTCATATTTTANAAATATGATAAAACAGAAGCAGATACATTGTTAGACGCCAAACTGGATATTAACAATCCACAGGATATGGCAGGGACACTTCGCATAGGTCATATTTTAGGCACTTCTAAAATCATATTAAATGCCGTAAGCAGTGATAAAGATTTTTATGTCAATGGTGATGCCCAAGTTGGAGGTAATCATTTAGTGGCTTCATTAGANTTCATTAGACAGCACAGGTTATATCAAAGGTTCAAATATCCAGTCAAATACATTTAATGCCCTTAACACCAATGATATACTCTTTCAATCTAATAGTGATACTTACATACAGTATGATGTTTCTGAAACCAAAATTGTAGCAAGTAAAATAATCCAATGCGGAGGCAATCTAACAACCCAAGAAATAAACACCATAGCGCCATTAGATTTAATCATCAAAAGAAACGATATTAGTATGATTGAACTACAAGATAATCTGACAGTGTTGAAAACAAAAACCCAATGCGATAATAATATTGTATGCGATAATTATGAAAGCAAAAATCTATCAACAATCATCAACCACATTATGAATGAAAGCACGGGGGAAATAAAATTCTATGTAGGAAGTCCCATTACACCAGATACAACAACTAATTTAATAATGACATTAAAAAACAATATCATTGAATTTAATAAACCTACCAATTTAGATTTATCAGGGGATACTTCAAACTGCGTCAAACTGACAGGTGAAGCCGACCAACAAGTGGCAGGANCATTGAATTTAATAAACCTACCAATTTAGATTTATCAGGGGATACTTCAAACTGCGTCAAACTGACAGGTGAAGCCGACCAACAAGTGGCAGGAACTGTCGCCATTAATGGTGCTAAAAATGGTAGTAATATATTACCTGTTAATGGTGCTTCATATTTTTCAAACAATTTAGAATGCGTTAATAATATATTATGCGACTACATTGAAAGCAGGAATACATCAACAATAATGAATTATGTAATGAATGAGAGCACGGGGGAAATAAAATTCTATGTTGGAAGTCCTACAGTGCCAGATGCTACAACTAATTTGGTAATGACATTACAAAATAATCTAATTACATTTCATAAACCGACAAGCCCAGATATAGGAGGTGGTGGAGTTGATGACAGTAATTTAGTTAAATATACCGGTGAGACACTACAAACAATAGAGGGCGATGTGATTATAGGTGGAGGTAGTCAATTTGGAACTTATGATATGACTGTCAATGGGTCTGCTTATTTTAATTCAATTGTAGAATTAGCATTAGGTGGGTCTTTGAATTTAGGAAATAACAAAGGGTATATAAGAAGTCTAAATTTAGGAGGAGGTAATCACGCTTATGATTATGCTAATTTTTCATCAGGTGGATTACATCGGTTTTATGTTGGTGGTAGTCCATTCCCGCAATATTTAAGGTTTCAATTATCATCAACACAAGCGTATTTTAATGTAGAGGCAATANATCGGTTTTATGTTGGTGGTAGTCCATTCCCGCAATATTTAAGGTTTCAATTATCATCAACACAAGCGTATTTTAATGTAGAGGCAATATGCCCCGAATGACAAACTGACATTATTAATACAAAAGATGCTGGTAATAATGATTTAGTTTTTAAACGGAATGACATAGAATATATGAAGTTTGAAGGAACACTACAGGCAGTAGAAATAACGAAGGGTGCAAAATCTAATACTTACGATAGTATAGGTAATGTTGATGTTAGTTTCAGAAGGAATACCATAGATTTTATGTATCTTAGAAATAACCAAGTAGAAACAAATAGCAGTATAACATTATATTCTCAAAGTGCTAAATTTGATACAATTGATACAACAAGCGATACTGATATGGTTTTCAATAGAAATGGTGTTAGTTTCCTTACATTGAATGGGACATCAAATATTATTGATGTTTCAACCGGCAAAGCATTATCTTCAAACTAAGAGATAACATTAATGTAATGAGTTGCCTGTTACCGCTTACTTATGATTTTTAAAGGTGCTAATGTTGCTGGGACTGATGATGTAGAGTTTATGAGATACAGGAAAGCGGATGAAGATGTTAATTGTTCAAAAGATGTTTATATTACACAAGATAAAAGGGCATATTTTCATAAAGAAACGGGTAAAAGTAGTTATATATACTCTCAAAATAAAGCAGGTGTTAATCATCTAAGAGTATTCAGTGAAGACCCAAACGGTGATATTAGATTTACTGCAGGTGGTGGTAATGTAAGAATGTTTATAACACCTACTAAAGTTTCAGTCCCCTCACCTTGTACATTAGAAGGGGATTTGGTTGATACAAGTTCAGAAAAGGTAAAGTATGATATTAAAGAAGCAGAGTATGATTTTACAAGCATTGTAAAAAACATCAAACCGCATACTTTCAAAATGAATAAANTATTAAAGAAGCAGAGTATGATTTTACAAGCATTGTAAAAAACATCAAACCGCATACTTTCAAAATGAATAAAGAAAAAGAAATGAATATTTATAAAAACCATATAGGGTTTGTTGCTGAGAATGTTGAAGAAAATATACCTACGGAAATTGAAAATATAGTATATGAAATTGACGGTATTAAGAGTTTGAATTATGTAAAAATGAATGCTATTTTATGGGGAGTGTGTAGAGAACAACAATCAAAAATAGAGCATTTAGAGGCTTGTATGTTTGAAATGATGGAAGAGATAAAAGAAATGAAAAAACCAAAGCCAAAACCAAAAGCAAAAGCAAAGGTTAAAGAAAAAGGCAATTTAGTAGAATTTTAAATATAGATTTTTTATATATGGGCAATAAGCAACCAAAATGTGAGGACAATTGTATTGAAGAAATCAACAAAATAGATGTAGATAATTTGGACTTATCAAACATAGATNGTGAGGACAATTGTATTGAAGAAATCAACAAAATAGATGTAGATAATTTGGACTTATCAAACATAGATAAACTACAGATTAAGGCAATCAAAGAAATAGGAGAAAAGATAAAGCAAATAGAAGACAAGAAAAGCGATAAGATAATGTATAAACTTCCTGCTATTAATTTGTGCTCCTATTCATTAATTTAATAATATTATATTGAAATAATATTATTAATTTATATGTATAGCCTTCTCTAATTTTATCATAAATATCTTGTTCAAATCACTCTCCCGCAACTTGACAAATAAAAATGAGTAAGCCTCCTCTGTTGCCAACCTATAGACTTCATATAAAGTTTTCTTATCAACCAACGCTGACTGCTCTTCTATAAATGTTTCAACCTCTTTCATATTCTTCAGTTTGAATATGTATAATGAAGATGTATTCAGTCTAACTATAGGAGCAAGGGCATTGTATTTCTGGGTTGCTGTGATTACTGACAAACCAAAGTGTCTTGATTTAGTGTATAAACCGTGTAAAACCTTTGAGTATTTCATAAAACTCTATCCTCGGCAAAATCATCAATTACTAACAGGCAACTAAATAATTTGTTCATTTTGTTTTTCTTCTGGTATTCTATCACTTTGTGTTGTGTGTCTATGATATGTTCTAATGCTTCGGCATTGTATTCATCAAATAAATATTGCTCCTTCTTGTTGTCTATTTTAAGTTCTTTTTCAATGTATTTTATTACTTCTTTGTAGGCTTCGTCAATGTGTGCTGTAGGCGATACAATGTATATTCTCTCAAAGCATCCCCTGTAGATTTTCAATATAAGGTTCTGGATAAGAATACCCTTTCCACCCTGACTGGCACTGACAATGATTGACCTAAAAGGCAATTTATCTGCTTGAGGGTATTGCGATTGTTTGAATNTCATACTGTTTTACATTTATAGGTTCTATTTTTGGTATATCCAGTTGTGGCATAATATAAACTATTTAGAAAATAAAATATATTATATAATGTTAAAAAAGGAAACCTTTTTTTACCCTGAAATCCCCAGCCCACTTTTTACTCTGTCATGCTTTTTTAACCCGCATAAGTCGCTAATTAGTTTTTCTTGCTGACAAGTCTAATTTTCACTGCGTCGTAAAAGCAATAGAAGATGTGGAACTCTAAAGTATCTGCGCACTTTTAACACCCCGCCTTTTTGCTTCTTTCAAAGCGCCCCACTTACTTACCCCATTGAGTAAGTTGCATCGTCCTTGTGCGATAAATGATATAATTAGATTTTAAATTTATAATCTAATTATATCCAATGAGCAGTGATGAATATACAACCTACTGCGAAACACTTGATGAGATAGAAAACAGAATATCAGATAATAGTAAATTCCCAGTGATTGATCTACCATTCTATTTTTACTATACATTTAAGATATTTGAATTCATAAAAATCGTTATAAATTATCTGATGAATATTAATAATAAAGATGCCACCAAAAAAAAACATAACTCCATCAAAAAACAACCAATCCCAGAAGACTTTGAATTGTCAGATGATGAACCTGCTACTGTCAATCTGAATGAGGAACAAAAATTGTCAAGTAAGTTTATAACCTTTNAGAAGACTTTGAATTGTCAGATGATGAACCTGCTACTGTCAATCTGAATGAGGAACAAAAATTGTCAAGTAAGTTTATAACCTTTGATTGTCCCCTTTGCAAGGGTAAATTGCAGTTAAGGAATGAAATAGAAATCAACCCCAAGAGGATAAAATGTTCTTGTAATCCCTGTTCATTCAAACTGACAAAAAATGATAAGACAATGAATGTCAGCAGAGATGACAACGGGGATATTAAATTAGACANATTAGACAGTGAAGACCATAGTATATCCTTCAGTTGGAATAGGCAAATCACACCAGAAGACAAGAAAGTAGAAAGCACTAACAAGATGATAAGTGATGTAATGAGCACACCAGACAGTAGTAAGAAGCAAATTAGCATAAATGATATGGACTGAAAAAACTTTCCTGTGAAATGTCCTAAAGAGTAGATTTGTGCGTTCAACTTTCAAAATAAAAGTTTAGTTTTATTTTCTGGGTTAATATATATGTCTTTTAAGGATAAAGTTGATGAACTGTCAAAGGAAACTGTTGAATACAAATTGGAAAACTGTAAAACCATTGGAGATGTCAAAAAGGAAGTTGTAAAAAACTTCAATCATTTCCAATTGAAAATCCAATCATTGGAGGGGAGGCTTAAGAAATTAGAATGGAAGCCCAAAACATCAAAACCTGCTGATGAGAATGACCCCAGTTATAAAAACAAAAGAAACATCTATGTGGGTAAGTTGAATGACAAACTCATCAAAGAGCCGAAGCCTTCAACACTTCAGTATTACAATATTAAGTTTGATGAGTTTGAGGATAATTATTGCTAGCTTGGGCAAACAGATTAAATAGTAAAGTTATTATTCAATCATGTTTGGTTAAATTCAGCAGATTCGGCGACAACATGTGTTATTTTTGGATAGAGAAATGAGATGGATTTGCGTGAAATTGTTGGTATTGANATTCAGCAGATTCGGCGACAACATGTGTTATTTTTGGATAGAGAAATGAGATGGATTTGCGTGAAATTGTTGGTATTGATTGAAGTAGTTGTGTTTTTTCTTGGGAGGTCGTTCCGCATTTTGGTAAGCTTGGGAGATTAGATGAGATGTCTTTTAGCTGTGTGAGTGCTGATCCGTGCTTGACGCAATAATTTGTGGTGCAAGTTTCAATCATTGAAGATTTGAAGGCACAAATTGAACAAAGCGGTCCAAAAACATGCCAGAATTTGCAACATACACTCAACATACAGTTCGCAAATGCTTTCAGAATTTGTTGCTTGACAAAANATGCCAGAATTTGCAACATACACTCAACATACAGTTCGCAAATGCTTTCAGAATTTGTTGCTTGACAAAAGAGCGGCGTTGAAGAGAATCGCGTTGCCATGGAAAGTGAAGTGGATTTTTGGTGGCTGAGACTGAAAAGCGGCTTTCCGTTCAAGATATACGCTAGTGAGCTACAGAGAAAGGATGTCTACAGCATCTTGGAGGTGGCAAGGGCGAAGACTAGCCTTAAAGTTCCCATTAACAAGTTGATACTCTTTGAGAGTGTGAAAACTTACAATGAAGGCGAGGCACTCCGCAACGGCCTTTCAGTTAATGAGGTCAGGGGAGGGAACGATGACCGTGACCCTCTCTATGTTTCATACCCTGACGAATGCTCGGACGCATCATCATCAGCACAGGCACGGGTTCAGAAAAAGTGATTGTTTCAGTGTGTGTTCTTGGTGGCGGGGATATGGCTTGGAGACAATCTTAAGTAGAGATTGGGAAGCCATGCTAAGGGCTTAAGAACAACAAGCCTGAATATTTTGGCAGGTCAGCCTTTCTGACATGATGGAGAAGTTGGAAAAGATGGAAAAGATGGAAAAGAAGGTGATACAGACCTTGCTTCCTCTTTGTCAGCAGGCTTTTGAACTCGTCCCTGCATCATCAAGTTCGTGGGATGCTGACTGGCATGCAAAAGTTTGTGCGCATTATCAATTAAGGGGGTGCATNGGCTTTTGAACTCGTCCCTGCATCATCAAGTTCGTGGGATGCTGACTGGCATGCAAAAGTTTGTGCGCATTATCAATTAAGGGGGTGCATTATACTTAGCCAGACCTACCCAGAGACGCACAAATGGTTCTGCCAGCAAGACCCTCAGGGCTATTTTGGCTTCTGCGTGTCTGAGCACATCTACCACAAGAAGCAAACTCAAGGTGCTAGAGCTCTTGGTATTGATATTACAGACCCACGCAACGGCCTCCCTTTGCTGAAACATTTTGAAGTTCTATATCAAGACGGAGATATGACCCTTTTTCCCTGTGCTGCAACAGATCCCTTCGCTCAAAAGCCAAACACCAGTAGTGTCCAAATTCATATAGCGCCTGATCTCCACCGTACTCCTTTGCAGTGGGTGTATTCGAAGAATCACATCAGCAAAGAACCTGATCGAGAGTGGTGTGTCCATGGTGTTGAGCCTGTGCGAAAAGGAAGGCGGTTGATCTATCCACAGAAGCTTATTCAGTTGGGAGAGCTACATGGAAAGGTCATCCAGGTCTCTCCTCGGCCCTTTTTGCGAAGCCTTTACATGCAGGCCAGAATGGCTCATCGACAGCATCCAGAATTTCCAGATCCTGACAAAGAGCTGGATGTGTTCAAGAGCCAGTGTCCGAACAGGATGGACTACGTGCGACAATGCTTGGGTATTGCCGGTCAAAGTGTAGCAGATGCAATTGTTGAAGAGCCGATTGAGTGGGATGCAGATGAGTGAAAAAGACGCCTTCGGAGTTTCTGCTGGCAGACAAAGGCTTTCTTCACAGGTGAGATTGAATGAGCGGAACAGCTCAGTCCTCAAAATGGTTCTATTGTGACCTCAAAATGGTTCTATTGTGATATTCCTATATACTGGAAGAATTGTTGTTGTCCCTGTCTTCTCTCTAGGTTGTTCATAGTTTGAACCCTCTGATTTTCTGGTGAAACGATGTGCTGTTCATTGAACAAGGTGTTGTGATGGGTTTGGGTGAAATTGGTTGTATTGAATGAGGTAGTGGATTGGTTTTGGCCGTGGTTAGCCATTCTCTATCAACCTAGCCTTGCCCATCTTCCAACTCATGTATCCATACTCCGAAAATCTCCTATCGAGCCACCTTATCCATCTCTATATGTTTTTGGGGGTCTTGTTGAAAAGATGATTTTGACAATTTTTTGATTGGAAATTGTTAAAGTGTGTATCCCCCCTATGGTTTTGTTGATGATGAGATGGCAGGTGGCTTTGAAATGGTTTGGGGTTGATGAGTTGGAAGATGGGCAAGGCCTATCCTAACTGTAGCATATCATATGGGGTATGTTAAAATCCTATTCTTCTCCCACCTTGCTTCAATCATCATGTTAAATCCCATGAAATCCACCCCTGCTGCTTCAATCCCATGTTTTTCCTGGTGAAATCCCATAAGATCCAGCTGCAGGTGCGCACCAGGACTCCCGAGGAAAGCCGCATGCGGCTGGAGTCCGGGCTGCCCAGCTGGTGATGGTTTTTTCTTTTTTTGAATATATATGTTTATATAAATCACTGGATTGGTTAAAGGGAAAATTCACAGGAAACCTATATATATATATATTTGATGGGAAAATCCATGGTTTCCTGTAAATTTTCCCTTTAACCAATCCAATGAATAAAACCATTGGTTTTCACCATTGGTTTAAGAAAATAGTGCCACTTGGATAAG
The DNA here is from genome assembly GCA_003297045.1 of Symbiodinium sp. clade C Y103. Classification (NCBI taxonomy): domain Eukaryota; class Dinophyceae; order Suessiales; family Symbiodiniaceae; genus Cladocopium; species Cladocopium sp. clade C. The sequence goes on from BGPT01002970.1 coordinate 22,345, forward strand.
CCACTTGGGATATTTTAAACCAATGTTGTGGAAAGAAACAAGATAGGTGTGAAAATATGTTTCAAAGCCAAGTTGAAGCTCATTCAAGATAGTTTCACTATTTTCATATTTTCAAAAACAATTGGATATTCTAAACCATTGGTTTAAGAAAAATATTGCAAGTTAAACCCCACGTTGTGATGTTGAGAATGGTTAAAGTATGTTAAAGTGACGTTTCCCTATTGGTGAAAACTGCAGAGAATCACAAATTTGAAGCAAATTTCAAAGTTCAACGGATTGATTTGAGCTCCAATTTTTCGGGGTTGAAACCTACTTCAGATTTAAGATGCAAAAATCGGCATTAAGATGAGAATGGAGGTTTAGCGGTAGTTTAAGATGGTTTTATATGGCTTCATAGTGAAAATGATTGGAATACTAACATAAAACAGTTTTTGACCATCAGATTTCCTGTAAATCGCAATCCGTTACCCACAAAGAGGAACCCCCCAGCCATATGTTATCTGAATTGGTTCAGTTTCATGCTGAACTTCAGATTGTATCATTTGCACCTTATAAGAATTACCCTCCAGTAATCAAATATGGCAAGCTGGACAATTCCCCAGTTTACTAGATACATTTCCCATGAATTCTCCCAAGTTGCCCTACTGAGTCACCAAGGGAGCTTCTGCCTCGAAGAGAGTGGGCTGACATCAATGTGCGGGGTCTCTGGGGGTCTCTGGGGGCGCTTGAGATCTCTCACGCAAGTATAGACATGTATGATGAATATGGATACCCTGAAATAAACAAGTGGCAATGTGGGAATTCCCCAGGAATTGGAGATTTCATATCCGGGACAATCATCTAGAAACATGGGATTTTCCAGCCATATCTCCTGTATTCCTCAACTTCCAGCGGCGCGCTGAGGTGTTGCTTGTGGGTTTGGGGCAAATGCAGCAGCAGGCGCGCCTTGCGGAGTGCTTGCTGAGCTCCACTGAGAATATCCCTAGGATTCCCTGAGGCTTGTGGGTCGAATTGTGCTTTTGGAGACTTTGCTGATTTCCCAAGATGTACAGGAAATCACTTCAGTTTTACTGTCAATGTCCCATCCAAGTGCAAAAAAACATCGCATGATTTTCCATGTTTGAGGGCAAATTATCCTTCATCTTCCAACAAAATGCCTTGACCCTTGAGATGCCCGATTGAGAGAAAAACACAGGGGAAAAAACAAAACAAACAACCGCAATCTTATCACAAACAAAAAACTTAAAACTTATAACAAAAAAAAAGGTAAACCTATCTACCCCAGAATTTGCGGGTACAATAAGTGTATTTGTCTGAAAATAGTGTGGTAACGTGCCCAAAGTCCCCTTCTTTGTCATTACCCCAGCAAAACCACATGTTTGGAACTGCATTTTTTGGAGTATAGATTCTCAACTTTTGGTTTGGTGAACAGACCATGTTTGTTTGTTTTTTGTTTGTTGGTTTTATCCCAATATAATCCATATAAATAAATCCCTATAGATCATAGGTGTGTTGCTGGTGAGATCATGGCACCCCCCATGTTGAGATGCCGACAGCCCCCAGGCGTCCTTCGACCTGATCTCCCAAGCGTTGCGAATCCGCCGCAGCCTGGAAGCCTTGCGACTGCTCCAGAAGAGACATGGTGAAGTGGAGACAGCGGCGGTGAAGTTGGCTTTCATCATGGCAATCTATGGATAACAATGGTTGGTACTGGTGAATAGTGGTTAATAGTGGCTTTACCCTCTGGTAAACTCACAGTTCGACCTTGAAAATCACGAATTGTTAGTGGAAAGTACTCTTCCAAGCCCGATGAATGGCAGGGTCTATGTTAATTTACTGGAGGGTAATAATAGCAATCGGACTGGGGGGTTCCATAAATGGGGGATCCCTAAGTGATGGACGATTTCATGGAAAATCCCATCTAAAAATGGATGAAAACTGGGGGTACCCCCCAGTTTAGGAAACCTCTATGTGTCTTAAAATGGGATATACCCCCAATTTTTTTTCCATAGGACAAATGATGATTGACATTGATTGATGATTGACCAATGGGGTAAGGGATACCCTATTTCATACAAACCTAGAAATCATGGATAGTAATTGGATACTTAATGGGATATTTGAATTATATATATATATATATTATATATATTTAATGGGATACCCTCCAGTGTCATCCGACATGGCTAGCTTGGAAATCCCCGCCAGTAGCTCAGGATTGGGGTCCACCTGAGGGCTGGACAACATGATCAGCTGGACAAAATGGCTGCGCGCAACAAGGATGTCCAACGCTTGTTGCGTTGAGATTCTGCGGATCGCGGGGTGGACATCGATTTCATACTGAATTTTGAGGTGTTCATTAGATTTGTTAGATGGGTCTGTCTTAGAATGGAGTATATATATATATATATTCCCAGAATGACAATTTCGTTTGGGAATAACAAAGTTTCAATTCACTCATGTTTTTGGGGGATGCCTTATTATTAGACAAACCCAGATTCTGTAGATCACTTCTTTCTTGGTGGGAACGCACCAAGTCGGGCCATGTGAAAAGTTGGGTTCACAGGCCATACCCCAAGCCCAAAACGGCGAGAAAAGGGCGTGACTCTGGCGAATCACTGGCCAAATCTTCTGATGTTGGTAAAACAATAATAAACCATCCCCAAATTCACCAAAAATAGGTGGTATAAACCATTCCCAAATGGGTGGTTTATTATTGTTTTACCAACATTATGACGCTTTCTGGATGGAAGTGGTGCGAAAAGATACCACATGACATGACTATATAATTACGATTAGTATATGAATTATGCATTACACTTGTTGGTTTCATTTTGTTAGTTTAGGTACATTGATTGCGGGAGAAATTGGGAATGGGATGGGGATTACCATACCTTTCCTCGCCTTGCCCGGCCTCGCAGTTCGGTGGATCAGTATGGGTACAACAGACGCCAAATCCTAGGAGGTTGCCCACGGTGAGGAGGTGAGTAGTGGTAGCACAATACAATAAGATTCTAGGACCTGGAAACAAGAACACCCATTGGGATATGAGGGATAATCTTGTGTCAAACTGGGATACGTTCAATTTGTTTTCTATGTGCAAATTTGTTTGCACACTGTCAAATTGCCAGAGTGTACCAGCCACATCACACTTGGGGTAAACCTATGACTCATTATTGGATGAAGGGTCATGAAGTCCAGCAATTGGCCCAGATCTGTGGAAGGTGAGAGCTAGATGATGACAAGTGGTGAATGATATGTGATGGTAGTGGTAGCTAGACTTGGACGATGGACAGATAAATTGAGAGTAGATGATGTGACAGATAGTAGCACATGCAGTGTCATTACCCACTCCTTCCAGCATTTTCTATTTGCACCCTGTTACTCCGTGGACGTCGGAATCCCTTGACGTCATGTGGTTGGAGTGGCGTCGCGACGACTCTCTTTGGCCGCTGAAAAGGGTAGCTTCATAGTACCAAGAAGGACCGCAGTTGCAGTCATCGCTCAATGGATATCAATGGATTGGTTCAAGGCTTCAGTGGGAGATGTTCAGAAAGCCATGTTCTTATTCTCAAAACATCAGGGATTGGAGTTCACAGATTCCATTTTGAAATTTCAGACATTGAAGCTGCTGAATTACCAGTTTTTTTTGAGATGTATGAGAAGTTTTGACCCGGTGATGTATGATCTTACATTGTTTGAACTTGTATGTTGGTCAAGAAAATGGATATGGCTGGTATACCCAACCATTGCCATTGAAATGGGGTAATTTGATGATATTCCATTGGAAATTTGGGGTTTTCAAAGGTTTTCAGACCGAACGCTCGGTGTTTTTTTCTGATGCACATCTCCAGTGTGTAGAAACCACTTCAGCACCAAAGTGGTCGAACCTGGCCAGTTTAATGGGGAAAATGATGATCCATTGGGTTGCATGAGGTACTCTATTCTCAAACAAAATGGTGTGTGTGTGACTTGTGCTTAGCAGGGAATGAGGGAATGACCTATAATTACCATTAATAATCATCCCATTCCCATCCATTCCCCCATTCCCTACTAAGCACCAGTAAGCAATTTTTAGCTCCAAACAAAGAACTTCTTTGGGGCCTTGGTACAGTTAATAGCTAAGATTAGCCATGCTAAGTTGTACTTTGTGGATCCTTTACCCAAGGCCCAAGTTCACTTAGTTGCGAACAACATCAGACATCATCCAACAACCAATGTTGTTTAAATATATGCTTAAATGATTTTTCATATGTGTAATCACCACAAGTTTCTTGTTGGGTTAGAAAAATGTCAAAACCCAAGGTTACCATTGGTTGTTTCCCCCATCATGGGTGTTTCTAAACATCCCAACGACCCTCGTTAACCGAATCCTGTTCTCAAAAGGATCTGTGAGGCGACTCTGAAGAAAAGCCATGCTGATTAACAACACGAGCCTTGACGTCAGCCAAAAATTTCCCGTGTCCCTCCCCTGGGTTTACCTCCTGGTATTTTCGGGAGGCTTTGGATGTTTTTGGATAGGTGCATGTTTGGCTACACATGGATTTTCCATATTTCCCGGCTATTTAGTGATGTTTCCAATGGACAGTAATTTAGTAGATATGTTCAGCCGAAGATGGATATAATTTGCAGGACTATATAAAATTACCCAGCTATAAACTGTTTGTATCTTTCTGTACCGTTGCAACCAAAGGAGGGAGAAACGAAATTGGGTAGCATTTAAAAGACCAATTTGGGATTACTATTCAGAACAAATAGGATCCGTCGTCCCTGAGCCAAATGATTGACAGCGTGAGTAGTCGGATCTCCAATCCAATGAACGGTTCCCAAGAGCTGATGGTTTGGCAAAATGGGCAGGTCATTTCACTCTACGAACTTTGCCCTTGAACCAACCTTCAGAATAGGAGTCTATAAACCAACTCATGGCTGGGGGGCATCACCTAGATAATAAATGGTAGAGTGGCTTTGGGGCATAATTGCCAGACATGGTTCCGGATTCTAGCCTTCAAATTTCACTCGTAGAGACCGGTCTATCTGCAGGTTTTGGTGAAGTCTTGGCATAGCCCTTCTTTATGCTAGCGGGGTGAAACCGCCCAAAGTTTCAACAGTTTCAGGTGCATTATATAATATCATGTACTGCACATGATGTATGGGTATACCCTCTTGGAAAACGGACCATTTACTTATGGAATCTTATGGATCATTTACCTATTGTAAATGGTGATTTTCAATAGCTATGTCACTACTTACCAAAGGGTAGCCCCACTTAAACCACCATTCATAGTGATTTTCCGAGCTATAAACCTCCATCTTGTGTGTTGTTTTCCATTCGCGAAGTGTGAAATTACCATAGGGTATCTCCCAATTTGTCCCAGATTCAACCACAAGAAATGTCCAACAAAGTTGATGTGTCCCCATATTAAACCCCACAAAACCTCCATTTCTTGAAGTTTCACCAGCACTTTTCCCCTGAAACCACCATCAATTTAACCCTCAGGACAGGAGTGCCGGAGTATGCCGCGCTGCTGATTTTGGTGGGCTCCATGGCTGGCTACTATGCGCCTTGGGAGCTGTAAGGTGTCGGAGTTGGGGAAGAGGAGGTCCTAAGAATTTGGGGCCAAACTGGTGATTTTCCATGGGATTTATATGGATTTATATAAGTGTGGCAATTGTGATTTCATGGGATTTAACTATGAAAAACGGTGATTTATTGGGATTCAGTAGCAAAAATATGCAAAAATGATGATTTATGGGGATTGGTACTGTATAAGACCAGCCATTTCAGTGGGAGAAATTAATGAGGATATAATAGGTGCAATAGGGATATTATGGGGATAGAGTTGGGAAAAACTCGGATAGGACATGGTGACAACTCCATGGAGATTTGAAAGTCCGGATTTTTCCGACCAGAGATGTCCAGTCCCATTGGCAGGGCAGTGGGCAGTGTGGACAGGGCCATCACGCGGCTGTTGGGAATATCGTTTGATACATCGTTGGATGATCAAACATGGCTTGCTGGAAAATTCCCCATCATGATTTAATTTACCCATTAAGCCCTCGAGTTTTGGGGACTTTCCCAGCTAGCAATGTTTGATTGCAGAAGGGTATTTACAAACTAAAAAAACACAGTTAGGCCCACCTCAAAAACAGTTTATCATCTATCTATAAATATATATATATATATGTTCATCCTATATAATTCCTATACATCAAAATCCACAATTTCATCGTCCATGTCCTCGCATATGGCCCCAACAGATCGGACACAGCTTGGCGTTCGCTTCAGGTGCTGATGACGCTGATCATTCTTTGCTATCGGCGCATCAGGCGCAGAGCCGGCTGGGATTTTTTGGGGGTGCGGAAGCTTGAGACAGTTCAATGATGGTCAGTTTATTCCAGAGTTTTTTGTTGTAGAAGTTTTGTCACACTTTGGGATGCCATGATCCTGACGAAAGTGTGTCATTTGGAGCCATGGAGAGATGGATCACAGCTGCAGTGTCCCTGCCAGGTCCAAGCCGTTTTCAGGCGATGGAGCAATGGGATCCACCATAGCCCAATGACCCAGCATTTTTTTTGCGGTGCTATAAAGCATCAAGATATGGGTGGTTTATCATTGCTCAACTTCAACATCACTAAGTCTGCTAAGATCACCACTTTACAGCATAAGGCTGAGTCAGAGGCAGAGGAGATGCTTACCAAGCTCAAGATGATTGTCAAGAAGACCAAGGAGTTCAAGAACTTGAAGTCTGATGAAATGAGTCGGAGCAAAGTTTGAAGGAAAAGAAGTACCAGAAGAAAGCAGAGAAGAGGATGGAGCGTGAGCAAGAGGTGGTGCTGCCAATTTGCAAGTATGGCACTGATGAGACAGAATGATGAGACAGAATGATGAGACAGAATGATGAGACCTTTGAAATTCGTGGGCTCAACCACACCATTGTCTTCTATGAAGTTTCAGACCATTGATGAGTCTTGTCTCCCACTTGCTGGTTGACAATGTTCATGTCATTTTTCAGTGACCATTGATATGCATTGATATCCCTTGATATCCATTGATGTAATTATATATGTATATTTATATCAAGCTATGATGGATTTTGGTGTATAGTATATATATATATATTATACATATATTGTATATTATATTATGCACATATATGGCTTTTCTCTTTGTTCACCGTTTCCGTGCATACATTACATGTGAGTTTTTCACTGATTGACGCTGGGCTTAAGTTGATCATCCCAGTGGCCCAGAAATCCATATGGAAATCCCTATATTCCAATATATAGTATCTAGTAATGTGGGAAACCCAATAATAAACCGGGCATATAACTTAATCAATATGGTTTATTAGAAAAAAAATGGAAGGATGATTTATTGTTAGGTTTACCACTTTGTATACGTTATTGTTGATATTTTCCCACAATGAATCTAGAAATCTGCATCTCCGAAGAGCTGCTGCTCTCCAGGGGTCCCAAGCACACAGCTTTGGTCATCACCACGCGCCAGCGGCTGCTGATTTTCTTGAACCGACGCCTGGTGCGTAAATGTTGGGTTTGAAACCAGCAGAGTGGGGATAAACAGCTGAGGATGCTAGACTCGAGTCGATGTAAGCTTGCCCCAACATCAGAGAATAGCCTGGCCCAAGAAATACGCATTTTATCCACGAAGTGCCTTGGTCGTGTTGGGTTTTCCCAACCTCAGGTGGTTCAGGATTGGGGGATTCAAACAAGAAACATGGTGATTTGATGGAATTAATGGGATTCAACCAACAAGAATTGGGATTTCATGGAACTTTACAAAAAAAAATGGCATTGGAATAATTTTATTGGGATCATCATGTACAGTCGATATTGTTTTTCTTGGGGTGGCATACTTAAAATTAATAGAAACTAAACATTCATTTAAATCCGATTGGTTCTTTGGGTTGAACATGACCAACCAACGATATCACAGGGTTGTTCCAACCTATTCCAAGTGAATCAAATCCCAAAGAGGGGGAAACTGATCATTGTATATACCTCTTTACCCACTTCCCCCACTTCACGTACATTGGATACTGGGAACAGCCCTGATTGGGAATCTTATGGTGATATGATGGAACATCATTAGTGGGATATGTAACCAACAAGGATTGTTCACCTGGATTTAGCCAACAAGCATGGTGATTTAATAGAATATAATGGGCCAGGCATATATATATACACATACATATAACTAGCCATATATATATATATACATACATACATACATATATATATATATATCGATGACCAACTACACACAAACTGTGGCAATTTTATATAGTGCTGACACATATGATTGCCCACATGGATTTGAACCATGCAACCCTTTGGTGTCCAGGTTTGTAATCCACTTGGGCCTGACAGGGGAACCCATTCATTGTGATGAACCTCGTGAATTTTCCCCACGAATTTCTTGAGGGAAAGGACAGGACAACAAAAACAGGCCCCCTATAATCATTTGTTGGTAACGGCTATGTTGTGAAATGTGAAATTTTCATTACACCTTACACCAACCCATTGAGAATCGGGTTGTACATGGTTGTAATGTGTTCATGGCTTGATGGGCAGCAAATTCCTTTTTTTTAGCTAGTGCATAAGTCCACTAATTGCCGTAGATGGGAATATTCTGTATCAAGCACCTGATGATGTTTTCATCATTAACAAGAACCCGCCTATTTTGATCGGCCAAACAATGATTTCCTGTAGCTTCCTGTAGGTTTTCCCACAAATCATTCGATTTTTCTTGGTTAGATCCCATGAAATCCACCATGTTCATCCATTTTCCATGGTTAAATCACTAAAATCACTACAATCATCACCTAAGTCCCATAAAATCCTCCATTTTCCATAGTTCAACCCCCCAAACACATCCCAGTCCCGGATCCCACTGGTTTCAGGACTTCAGATTCTCGATCGCATCGACGAGATGCAAACGCTCTTGTCCTTGATCCTCTGTGGACTCTACGCCCCTGGGACGGCCATGAAACCATGGGAACGGTCATGAGCCGTTGGAGTTTGGGCATATAAACATATAAATTATATATATATATGTGTATATGCACACATACACCCCCCATGTTTGGATAAAGCATGATAAAGCCATGTTTCTTTCTTCTAATTTTCTTGGTTGCTGATGGTTTTGGTAGCTGAAAGACCTGTTTGACCAACTTTTCCAGGGGTCCTGAGAGTTTTCACGTTTGGTAAAGCAGTGGTTAACCTCTCCAAAAGGTGTCCGGGACATACTTGTCCTTCAGGCGAGGTATTGCTCAACCATGGGATACCCAAAGGTTGCCCAGGGTCATTTCAGTCTTACACCTACCCTGATCCTCAAAGTGCGAACGTCAAACTGGAGAAAGATACGAACATGTGGAGGTTTCCTAAAATAGGGGTACCCCCAATCATCCATTTTAATAGGATTTTCCATTATAAACCATCCATTTTGGGTACCTCCATTTTAGGAAACCCACATGTTGACCGCATGATTTTATGATGGTTTTCAGTGAGGGTCTCAGGGTTTTCGTTCGGCTTTTCAGTGGGTCGCTCAAACCTGCGGGTATCCCGTCCAAATCAACCCACGGCTCACTTGAGGTGGTGGACCCTTGGCCGAAACCTTTGAGGGGGCGCTTGGGTGTTGACAAATTTGGAGCATGAACCAACATGACGCATTTCAATGTAGATGGATACATGTCAACCTTCGGGCTTTCAGTTTTGGCTCTGAATCTCAACTTTGAGATGGTTTGACGTATATTTTTGCATTTTCAAATGTGTTCAGCCATGCAGTGCTTGGGATGATCCAAAAATATCTTTGTGTGCAATGTTTCAAAACCAACCAACCAGTTCTTTCTTTGTGGTTGCTAGGGGGCCTTCAGGGATGCTGATCCAAATGGCAACCCTCAAGTAGATACAGAAATGGAAAACCCACCTGGGTTTCACAAATGGTTTCCCTTCATTATTTTGTAGGTTCAACTGCGGGCAAACCAGTGTATAAACCCGCATAGAAACCCTGTTGTTGTGCCCATTACTACATGATATCATCATGATGATGAATCAGTTGTAAACCAGTTATGCAAACCAGTTTTACTCACATCTACAAACCACTGAAAGATAAACACTTCAAGAAAAAGGTATAATGTGGTAAACCCAATATTGAACCATCTCCAAAATCACCATTCTTTTGGGTGCTATGTGTACCATACCCAGGTTTACCACATTAGTTACGTAAGATTAACCACAAATTCATCACCAGGAGACCTATGGCATCACACAGCCTTGGTTCGAGCCCCTGGAAACTGTGGTCAACGTGCCTTTGACGTTTGAACGGTGGCTGAAATGGAGGATTCCTACAATGGGGGGGGGCACCCCAAAATCATCCAAGTCATTCGACCATTTTAGCATTGAAACCATGATTAATGATGTTCACCATATTTAACATGTTTGATCCATAGAGTCCATAGAGATTTTGCTGCACAATGCTGCACATATGTTGTTGTTTCCCGTTTACAGCGTCACCACCGCCAATGGTGGTTCTTGTTTGACAGCCACTGCCACACAGTCACTTTCCTTGGGCACTGAGATCTTGTTTGGTGCAGATTATGTCCTGCAATTCTACATCAGCCGCAACAAATTGGAATTTCTTTATTCTCTCATGGCTTTCGTGGATGTGGTCACCTTGTTTCCCATCTTGGTCTTCAACCTCGTGCCTCCTGGCAGCGAAAAGGGTGTGGATATTGGGGTCTTCCTCAAGTCACTGAGGATATTGGGAGTTGCCACAATAACAACAGCGGGTAACTGGGAATTGCTCGGAAGATATTTTTTTCTTGAAGTCATAGTAGCTATAGGTCAATTCACAATCATTTACGCCAAAAGAGCCATTTTCCTTGCAATAACAATGTTTGGTCCTGTTGGCCACTACTTTTGCAGGCACTTTGTGGGCAAGATTTGGGATGTATACATTTATTTGCATGTATATTATATACACATCATCTATTACATATACACAGATATATATACATATATATATCCAGGACACCCAAAGTACCCATGAATTGGTTTAACATTCCCTACAACTAGGTTGAGGTAAGATACAACATGTTATGTTCCCGAAGTGTCCAGAAGGTGATGTTTGTTGGTTTATAAACCCATGAACTAAGTCTGATATATCTACCAAAAAAACAATAGTGATTATATGTTATTGTAGTTACTGTATGTTCAGCGACTTAGCTGTGATTTGGGGGCCTCACCTTGTAGGTAGTCCTATACAATATGTCCATGTGGTGACTCCAAATCCTCAAAAAACGCGCCGTTGCGCCACAGGTTCAGCATCGACAACGATACCTCAGTGGTGCTGCGCGTCATCCGCGTCACGAAGCTCTTTCGTGCCCCGACGCCGGAAGCGGCGGTTAGCGAAGGGAAGGAGTTTTGAGCTCGCCGTGTGATACCCCTAATGATGGCTTAACACCAGGAAAATGTATACCCTCAACTACAAGAGGGTCTGAAGTGGTTTGCTTAGGGTTTGAAAAAAATGAGGTCTAAAATTGTCACACCTGCATTATAGACCTTAGCCACCCTACCATGTTAGACCCCTGGAACTTAGATAAGTGGGGACTGGTAACACCATGTAAGACCCTTGGATTTGGGATCATTTCAGACCTTTGCATCCCCGACCAAATTTCCACTACAGAATGGGAGGCCTTGTGCCCCGTATGAGGTGCCTCGTTTGAGTAACCCCAAAAATTTAAAATGGGGTTGGGCCCTTCATTTTGTAGCAAAAGGTTGGGAATCTCATTTTGCAAGGGTTAAAGCGATTGGGTTTTGTCTTTGTTTGCAAAAAGTTAGAATGNTGGGGTTGGGCCCTTCATTTTGTAGCAAAAGGTTGGGAATCTCATTTTGCAAGGGTTAAAGCGATTGGGTTTTGTCTTTGTTTGCAAAAAGTTAGAATGCGGTTTTGGCTTCGCATGATTAGGTTCGGATTGGGTTCTGTCTTTGCTTCGGGTGGTGGGATGACAGGAGGGGTTGTGGTGCGGACTTCTGCAATTGC
>BGPT01002970.1:34428-58880 GCA_003297045.1 Symbiodinium sp. clade C Y103
TGTCCTTCGTGTGGCCCTTGGGGTTTGAGGTCACTTGTTATATCCTAAACCAGTATGCTATATAACTGGTGAACCAGTATGCTATATAACTGGTGGCCAGCCATGACCCAACTCAGCCATCCTTTCACATCTCTACTACCTCCTGTTGCACCACTGTTTTCACCCTTAATCTCCAACCTTTAGATTGATTGTGGAAAACAAGTTGGTATGGACTTGGAGGAAAACATGGGTCTAATATCATCTTCCCTAGGCCAATACGTTCAGGAACATTGGCCAGCCTGGGACGAAACCAATTTAGACCCCCAGGTGCTGACTGGTGGCCAGCCATGACCCAACTCAGCCATCCTTCACATCTCTTCTACCTCCTGCTGCACCACAGTTTTCACCCTTAATCCCCAATCTTTAGATACTAACACCTTTTGTTCAACCAATGGACTTGGAGGTGCGCCTAATATCATCTTCCCTAGGCCAATACGTTCAGGAACATTGGCTAGCCTGGGACGAAACCAATTTAGACCCCCAGGTGCTGACTGGTGGCCAGCCATGACCCAACTCAGCCATCCTTTCACATCTCTTCTACTTCCTGCTGCACCACAGTTTTCACCCTTAATCCCCAATCTTTAGATACTAACACCTTTTGTTCAACCAATGGACTTGGAGGAAAACATGGGTCTAATATCATCTTCCCTAGGCCAATACGTTCAGGAACATTGGCCANCTTTAGATACTAACACCTTTTGTTCAACCAATGGACTTGGAGGAAAACATGGGTCTAATATCATCTTCCCTAGGCCAATACGTTCAGGAACATTAGCCAGCCTGGGAGGAAACCAATTTAGACCCCCAAGTGCTGACTGGTGGCCAGCCATGACCCAACTCAGCCATCCTTTCACATCTCTTCTTCATCCTGTTGCACAAATCAAATCAAAAACTGGATCCACATCAGATCAAAAATCACAATTCTGAGGTCAGGATTTGTGTTGACAACAAACGTGAATATGTCAGAACTGATTTAATATCTTGATATATTTTCATATATCTAGTAACATATTCTGCAATTCCTAGTGAAATCGTGTAACACAGGTAGTTTATAAAACATGCTGATATTAAAGTCTAGGGTCTAAAAGACAATAACTATTTTGGAACTGGATGGGTCTACAGGGGTAGCTGACTAGATTAGACCTTAGTAAATACGTACCAGAGGGCTCCGGTCCACACCGGTGGCTTCCGCAGGCAGGAAGAGGCTGACAAACTTCAGAAATAAAGAGGTCTAAAATGAAAAGGTCTAAAGTGAAATTTCCAGTCCCCAACTTTTAAATCGGTCCAAAATTGAGATTTTGGGTTACTGGTAACACCATAGTAGACCTTGGAAACGAGACCCTAGGTCAGGTCTAACATGGTTTTTGCTTTTTTGCTGGGTAGACCTAGGTAAGTCCATGATAGACCCACCTCAAAAGGTCTAGAATGAAATCCCTACAGTCCCTGGCTTGTACCTGAGGGGATAATTCAAGGATTCATGGTTATTTTCCTAGCATACCGTAACGTGGGACGAACTCAACATTACTCTTTTGGGGCAAAACAAGAAAATCGTGACGCCCGCACAGTTACAAGCAATTTCAGATATCAATGACATGAAAATCATTTAAAAAACACAGGGCCGCTATTGGCGCCGATACCAAGTTTAAGTTTAAAGGCGTCAGTGTCTTGAGCAGTGTTTTGAGTTGGCATGGAAGCACTTGTTGGTTCATCCCCTGCAATGGTAATTCAAGCGCGCTTCAATCAAGATAAGGATTGGTGTTTTTCACCAGAACAAGTGCTTGGTTTGGCGGTCTCAAACGTTTTCCCTGCTTCTACCATTGAACAACAACCTGTGAAAATGGCATAAAATGGCAGCGTAGCAATGGTTTCTGTAGCAATGGCAACTGAGATTGGACCTATTGCCGGCCATTTAAAAAGTATTTTTCACTTTCGATCTCCTAGTTTTTTGGACTGGGCAGATGTTTACCCGTTGATTCATATTTTTTGGAAACCCTTAGCTGCCTGAATAGCTGGCTCAGACACCCAGGAAACCTCCAGGCTGGTCGGTGAACGTTGACCGCGACGACTTGGGTGACAGGCTGACGGTTGGAGACCCGGTGGAAATGGGCAAGAATGGGAGGCCCAAATCCACCCAAAATCATCCCAACAAAATGGGTGAAGGTGGATCAAGAATCCTGAAATCACCCTATTTCTAACAGTCTCTGGTTTCCAAAACAAAAAAACCAGGAGGGGTAATCGGTGCATCTCCGAGGAACAATCCCTGAAGCCGAAGAAACCTCCAGACGTGAGCTGTCCGCCTGGCTGGTGGGGCAGTTTGGCGACTGAGACCAAATCAAGGAGGATGGGTCATGGGCCAAAAGGAGAGCATATCTCCAGCAATGTTTTGAAATAGGTATCCTCTTCTTCATTTTCTGATTACTTTTCGATGACGATGATCATTCGCGTAGAATATTTGTTCGGATTGAGACAGTCGGTTTGATTGATGTAAGGCCTATGACCAACAAGATCAAAAAAGAGAGCAGCGGGCCCTTTTGGCAACATTTCATCCCAATTTCGTGAGGTTCTGTGTAATTATTTGGTCGTCATGTGATTTTTTTCATGTTTCTGCTAATCTTCTGCTGAAATTGACTTGTCAAGGAAGGAAACTGTGGTGATAGATGCCACAAATGAGAAAGACCAACAGTGCAGTTCGCTACGGCAGTCTCACTTGACGAGATGGCGATGGAGAGAGAGAGAGAGTTCGCTACGGTGGCATTGTTCCAGCATCCACCTACAACCAAAGTGGGTCAACCCTCGGTTTTGGTTGATGCGTTCATTTTTAGTCCTAAAGGGAAGGAATACCAATGCAACATCCTTGCGATCCCGCCACCATCACACAGAACTAATTTTGCTTGAGCAGACTAACAACAAGGCAAAACCAGAAAATCTTGGCTCAAAAATGAATTGGTAAAAGAAAAACAAGTTCCACAAGGAGACTCGAGTAAAACAAACATGAATTAAAAAACAATTAAAACAAGCCAACACAAGACAAAAACAAAGAATGAACAACAAATCAGCAAACCAATGCTTTTCCGCTGGGGTAGCCAGTGACTATCGATGTTTTGAATCTGTTGCTGATTTTGTTTGAGTCTGGCTCTTCCAGTTGGGTTTCTTGTTGAATCCCCTCCTGAATTCGTGTTCTTAGATGTCCATGAATGTGTGAAGCCACGGGGTCTGCACAATATCGCAGTATATCATATATCGTAGCCAAATGGTTTTTCAAGGAGCAATGGTTCCAGAAGCTCCAAAAACGGAGCTGTTGAACGGACATTTGAGGTCGGCCACTATCGCACCTGCTGCCGTTGCTCAGGTGACACTTCCCCCATTGCCACTGACCCCGGCGTCTCTCACGGTCTCTTGCACCGCCTGGACCGAATGACCTCCGGCCTGATCTTGTGGGCCAGCAGCTACCGAAGTGCCTTGGAGCGGTGGCAGCTGCGAAGGGTAAATTGCTTAGCATCGGGGTTCCAAAAAAGGATCGACGAGTGATTCCAAAATTTTGTTAATGTGTGTTAATTAATTGAATATAATTGAATATGATTTACTTATTTACTGTCCTTTTTTGGTGGGAATCATTTCTGTCTATAATGTGGGCTGTGACGCGGGCTGGCCAAGTCTTTTTAGAAAATACAAGTTTGAATGGTGGGTTCCTTATTTCGGAGTCATGGGGAGGGCTTAAGCCCTCCAACATGATTCTATGAGCAAGGGTATATTCGGGCTTTCCATGGATATCCTGGATATCCATGGATGAAACCCCTAGTTTGTTGCAAATAGCTGTGGCTCAAAATGCTTTGCCCCGACAAAACTGAACAGTTTGAACAATAGCAACCCAAAAAAAGATAGAACCGTATATACAGTTCTACATCAATTTGCCTTCTTTCTTACTATCAATCTAGGAATTTACCAACTTCTATCATCTTCTATCTATGTTTGGTGGGTTCCTATTACAAGTAAGGTTAAGATTTCCAATGACCAGCCCTTTGAAGCTCGGTGCCCCATCGTCGCTGCAGGCTACTTTGCGGCACGGCTCCAGTTCGCCAGCCGGGAGCTGCGGAAGGAATACACCTGCTTGTGCCAAGGCCTAGCTGCCTTGGGAAATTTCCTCCAGGACTTGTGTTGAATTTTCGTCTATTTGTTTTATGTGGAGATTTATGTTGATATGGCTTTTTAACAGAGATGCACGATACACCTCTGTGTATCATATATGCAGGTATGGGGACAGAGCTTTGTTTATATATTTACTGTATATTTATGTAGTGATAGGATGTGAGAAGTGATTGATTGACGTTCCATGCTTGGTTAATAATAGTGGATTCTGGGGTGTTTTGACTTGCTCCAAGAGAGCAAAACCTTTGGAATGCACAGTCTCTTACAAACACCACACAGCAGTTTAGGATAAGCAACGAAATCTAGAATAGCGACGCTTGATCATGTGACACCATGCGGGCAAGATTCAGGGAAGAGAGCTGGCCGCAACGCCGCAAAGTCTTTTTTTCCTTTTTCCTTGAAGGACAAGTTCCAAGGGTGCTTGCCGGTGATTCCTATGGGCTTCGTGCAGCTCTTGCGCTTGCTTCACCCGGATGGGTTTAAGTGAAATCGTTATATTTATTATGAATTTGGTTTGGTCTTCTCCAGATGGGTTTACAGCAAATTTTTGCAGTCATTTGGCTTTCTTGCAACACCAAAGCCAAACATATATCCCAAACATATCCAAAAAATCTACCCAAAGAATTAAAGACGACCATATTTTCGACCCCCGATGGGCCCCCAAAGACTTGACAACCCAACCCATGCGTCCAGGTTTGGTACCACCTTCGCCTCACCTCATGATGCTGCCGTTACGCCCAGTGGCAGATGGTCAGCGTCGACGTATGGAGGTGGCGCGGGATGGCGCTGGGAAGGCGAGCGTCACTTCCCTGGAAGCTCGGCAGAAATTGACGGACCTTCCAGCTTTTCGGGTGTTTTGACGGTATCAGATAGTTTTTTTTTTGTGTGTGTGGCTGGGGTATGAAATTCAAGAGCCACAAAAACTGCAAATATGGCTGGTTCACACTGGTTTATGTTTATTCATTGTCAGGATTGGTCATTGGTTCCAACCTTTTTTGGGCACTGCCTTCACCAGATGTGGGGGCCACGCCCGAGGAGCAGGTCTTTCATTTCGAGCTCCCCGAGGGTCAGCTCAGCAGCCTGGTGATGTTGCAGCTTCACACGGGGCGACAGCACCAGATCAGAGCCCATCTGTCGGGATGTGGCCATCCACTGCTGGGTGATGTGGACTACGGAGCCTCAGCTGCAAGCT
The DNA here is from genome assembly GCA_003297045.1 of Symbiodinium sp. clade C Y103. NCBI lineage: Eukaryota > Dinophyceae > Suessiales > Symbiodiniaceae > Cladocopium > Cladocopium sp. clade C. The sequence continues at coordinate 39,806 of BGPT01002970.1, forward strand.
GCGTCAAGCCATGTCAAACCAAAGCTTGGTTCTTTTTTGAATGGGGATTGGGTGGGATTGACAAAAGCACTAGTGGAATCTAATTGAAGTCTAATGCTAAATTGGTCGGCACAAATGTGCAGACTACACATTCACACGTTCAAACGTTGAAATCAAATCAGGCGGGTGGAGGATGCGCATTTCCGGTAGGTAGAGCATGGTAAAGCTTCATTACATTTCTCAATTAGTGATAATCTTCTATCTTTGGCAATGGGCCATCTGTGCTGCCACTTTCCGTTGAGTTGCTGAACATCTCCTCCCAAGTCTTGAAAACCAAGCGCGAAGACATTTGTTCCTTGTGAATCTTGTGAGCCCCACCCCCATTTTATATTCCAACATCGTATGGTTGAATACTTCAACGAAAACGACATGCTGTTCCCCAAATTTCCATCTAGTTGGATGATAAGTCATCCCCATCAAATGTTTTCTATCAATGATACATCATGAATCATGATCATTCATGATCTAAGCCCCCCGAACCCCACAACACTTTTGCAAGGTGCCCCCTAGCTCTAAGTTTGCTTGCAACTCTAGATGCTACAGGTACACCATGTTGCACCAGCTCATCTAGTTCTGTTTGCCAACTTCGCGTTCACGACCTGGGGCACCACCTTGTGATACATATATTCCACATTCCATCCCCAAGATATATCAAAATAAGATGTTTGTTTTTTGAAATGTTATATCCCCACGAAATACCCCCATGAAAGCACAATCTACTGTCCACCATTCATGATGAATTCCTTTGATTGAATGGTTGCTTAATTAATCCTCCTGATATATCCCATAAAATGGAAAAACAGAACATCATTAATCACAATTAATCCACCATCAAATTCCATCAATTTGAAGTCCCAGCAGCTCAGCCCTTTTTCGCCCCAGGCGCTTCCGCCACGTCTTTCCGTCTCTGCCTCCACGCCAGCGCTCTCCGTTACGGCCGCGCCGTGGCCTCCCTGCCGTGGCCCCCAGACCTGGACCTGGTCCGGGAGGAGCTGCGGGCGATGGAGCCCATGGGGCGGGCGGCGCTGCGGGGGATGGAAAAAAAGGGAGAGGGGGGTGCAGGTGGGGGGCAAAAACCTGGGTATAACATGGTATAACCATATATATATATATAACATATTGTATGAGTTAAAGCATAATATATGGTAGATATAAGCATAATATAACCAGGATATAATACCAATGATATAACCATGATATAAGTGATATAAGCATGATATAAGATAATATAAACACTGTGCAAAAACCCCAGAGGTTGGGATATGAACCCTCCAACTAAAATGATTTTTTCAGTCAGAAGTGGAGCCACACCCGCGAATGATGATTTGAAGATGCGTTGGTGGGAGGTGCTTCAAGATCTCAATCAACATGGGATATGTTGGTGATGCAAAGATGTGCTGTTCCCATCAGTTCCCGCCAATGATGTGAAAGGAATTGCGTATCTGGTTGGGATATGGGGTATGATGGGATGGCGAATTTCAGTAGAAGAGGGACATGAGGACAAGACGTGCGCAAAATGGAAGATGTTCTTTTGATTGGATATGCCCACAGCTGGATGACATGCATACAAAGACAATCCATGATGGGTAGCTTTCATCCCCCAAACAAAGAGACGGCTTAAGGCGGAGGAAGATTCCAGGATGTGTTTGTGCACGCACATGCGTGCCTGACTGCGGGCATTCTAGTGGGGAAAGCAAGTCAAGCCCCCCCCCAAGATCTATCGCTGGTAGATCTCGCAGAGCCCATCAGTGATCAGATGGATTTTTTGCACCACGTAACCATCCCTCCACTCGTTTTTCGCCCAAGAAGTCTGCAGTCTAGGTGGGGTGCCGTCATTCCATGTTGCCAAGGTGGAGGAAACAAGAAGTTGGCAGATGTCGGCCCCTGGCTGCGTGACAAGATCGTGGAGCGGTTCAAGCAGGCGAATGTCTGTGGGACCAGGTCGCAAGTGACGAACAACCATGATGATGGTGATCACCTGTTGCAGATGTTTGCTTTCTTCCCATGTTTTTTCACATCTTTTTGATGGAAGAATTGTTTAAAGTGGATATAGTTACGGCTAGTAGCCTGTTGGCGACTGAGTGAGAGAATCAAACCGTTGCAAGACTGCTCGTTCAGGTGAAATTGCCTTTGACTGCGGCTTGGATTGTCTAGCGCTGATAGACAGTGGCCAGAACATCCTAGAGGTGAAACACCATTAGGTCCCATCTATATCATCTATGCTTCTCTGAAACATGTTTCTATAATTGTCTAATTATATATTCATCATAATTCACCATCACATTGTCCTGCTCCTTCTCCACCTTGTGCTCCTCATCACTAGCACCACTAAGGTGAAATACATCGACCCCACCTACATGATCCGAGCGATCAAACCCAATGCCAACGACAGTGCCATGGATCGTGGTGGCAGTTGTGGGCCAGTGAAGTGGCCATGTCAAGTCGGTGTCGACATTGGGTGGTTTCGGAAGTTTTGAGCATCACAAATGGAGATAGACCCAGCATGACCCAGCAAACACACCCAGCAACCAATTTCACCTGTACCATTTTTTGCCCCGACTTCTTGGAATCACAACAGAAGAATGCAACAGAGTGGCTTGCAAAATGAGAGGTCACTGAGTCTATGAAAGAGCCAACTTTAGGATGCTTCAGGTCGTATCCATGAAATCTGGTTCTCAGATGTCTTCAGCACCCTGCCCATGGCAGCAGCTAGGGTGGTGGCATCCCTTGGTCCTTCCCAGGTGTCTATTGCTCCATGTTGAGCCACAATGCGGTGCATGCTGCCATGGCGGGATATACGGCCATCACCGTAGGTGCGGGCTCTGAGACATCCTGGAGTAGTGTAGGCAGTTTTTAAAAAGGTTTTTGTAGCTGCAGGTAGTCTGGTGGTTTCAGAAAAACAACTCCACTGTTTGGGAATTGGCAGGATGGATTGAAAGTTGACACCAGTACACACCAGTAATCATTCATTTGCTGTTTCTTTGCATAGCGGGTAGGGAAGGGGACATTCAGGCATGGCTCAAAATTCATTACCTATATCAAAAAAGGCATCCCTTGGGAACAGAGACAGGACAGGCCTTTCATTAGATGTGGAACACGGAAAAGCACCTGTTTTTTCCAGCAGCAGTGTCATTGCCCGTGAGATCTCTTAACATCTCCTGACCATTGCCAGGTCAGATCAATTGTCGATACGTCATGCTGCCCATCGCATGCGTGACTAAGAATCCACAGCCACTCGGCCCAGTTGGTGTTTGACAGTAGAAACCTCAAAACTTGGGTATTGGGCATGGGTCGGGCCCACCAAAAAACAAAAACGTTTGTAGGATTTGAAGGCATGCAACCTGAGAACATCTGAAAACCATCCATCCATCACAGCAAAAAAGTACTCATACCAATAAATGAAAATTATTAACTGCCAGAACATGTTCAATTTCCATGGGTCCGTGGCCTTAAGTGTTGGTCATTTGCTGAGGAAAAAGGTGGATTTGCGCAGCCAGAGGTGGGAATTCCAGTGGGCATGGAATGGGGGGTGCGGCACCGAGGGCCCCTAACCTCCAAGGGTTGAAAATCATCAAAGATCTCATGGAAATACCCCGCACTTTCTGGTGGAAAGGAGTCTCTAGGATGAAGTTGTCGCGAGAGATTGCTTCAACTGAGGCCACCTCGCCATATTGACATTTGACGTTTACATCAATTCAATATAATTCAATATCCACTTGCATTCATCTATATCCTTTAGATGTCAGGCTCAGTCTCTTGCTCCGTTTGCTTTCTGTCTAAAATGTATGGCATGCTATGCACCTGATATGAATATTGTATGTATATATAATGTGTTTTATAGTGATTTCTGTTTCTCTTAAACTCAATCTACATTCTCTATTCTATATATAGCATATATGATCATATGTCATAAGGCATATTTGTTACATGGTTTTCTTTCGGATATCTCCCACACTGCGCCAACAGAGGTTCCAGGAATTGGTGAGCACCACGCTGCAGCCCGACTTCACGCCCGACGGGGTGGAGCTGAAGGTCCCGGAGAAGGCAACCCGGAAGTTACGACGGGATGGAGGAAAAATGGCCAGGAAATGGTGGAAAAATGATGGAACCGTGATGGAAAAATGATAGAAAAAATATGGAATAATGATGGAAGAATGGTGAACAATGATGAATCATGAATACTGGACAAGAGATTAGATTTTCAGCATCAAAACGAAGAAGAGCCACCAAAAATATCTAAGACTCCAAGAAGAAAGGGTTTAACCAAACAACAAATTGGGATTTCAACAGAAATAAACCATGGTGTAGGGCCCAGTGTAGGGTTGCTTACTTCGATACAATCTTGTGTCTTTTGCTATTTATTTCGATCATGTCTTCACATAACTCCAACAACCACCTGAATTAAATGGGTTGTTTGAAGCATTTGTGCAAGCAGCCCAGGATTGATTCCTAGCCAAAACTGGAGATTTTGCGCACGGAGGATCTAGCCAGAAAGCATTCTAGCTGAAGTATTTAATGTCAGATTTTGGAACTAAAGAATGTATACACACACACATACTAGGGAGGGAGAGAATTATGCAATGTAGTTTCCCCAAATCCTTAAAAGACAGGAAAACACAGACAATTAGGTACGTGACGCCATTTGAAATCCCAACAGGCATCTTTTTGGCAGAGGTGATTCCAGCAACATTTCCTTGTGGAAGTTACAACTTGATAGTGTACAACTGTACAACGATCCTTCCTCATCGACTGCTGTTGCATCGGTTACCACCGGGATCATTGTGATCCCTTCAGCATGTTGTTTTTGGGGAAAGCTGCAGGAACCCCCAGGACATTTGGGGTAAACACACGATAATTGTCTTCAGATGTTCCCTTATAGCAACCCCATGCAACTCCCCAAGAGATTCTGAGAAGTAAATTCTCCTTCTGATCTTAGCGATAAATCATGATAAATCCAATCTGAGTAGTTCAATCCATTCACTCTAAATCGGATTGAGATATCTTTTTATACCAAAATCGGGGGTTGCTATACACCATTATACAGTATACACCATTATACACCACTCCATTGGGACCATTGATGGGACTTCATCCCGAGGCCAAGGAGAACCCGCTGCTAACGGTTTCAGAGCCTGTGAACGTGATGCAAGCGCTTGGCGCGGGGGAGGAGGTGGGATGGGGAAAACTTGATCGTTGAACATGCTGGATGTTTTAAAAGGCCATAGGTAGAGAAATGAATGGGGATATGAGTGAAGAAACATGAACAAAGTAGGCAGCTTTAAGAGCTCTTATTGCCTTGGATTTTATTTGGCCATTGAGTAAATGGGGATAGGAGTGATCATAATGAACAAGCTAGGCAGCTAGAGCTTTGATTTTTGCAGACGATCTAAGATTGGCTCTGTTAAAAGTTGAAAGTTTGCAGAATTGAAGAAACCCAATTCTGCAGGAGTTGAATTGCCGAACCTGCCGGGTCATGAAAGCGCGGAGATTTTAAGAAATTCATTTGCCAGCTTGCGTAGCTCAAAAATTGGATGGTCTACAGCAAGACAACATAAAATTTGGCCAATAAACACAACCAGAATTTGTTGGCCCCGAGGCGTCAAACAATTCGCCCCAGATCCATCTCGGTCGCATTGCTTGCAGGTTCGACGCTTGGAATGTGAACACTTGTCGTTGACCTTTGGCGAGCGAAGTCTGCCCACAACACTCATCGAACAGGCCTCGGTCGCGATGCCAAGATGATGCAGTGGAGTTGGGGACCTTTGAGGGATCAATATCTTGGCCTTGGTGAATGGTAAGTATCTATTAATGTGTTTTTTGTTCTCGGCCATGAAGTTGAAATGATTCGAAATTAGACCATCAGTAGCCATGATATCAGTGTCTCGCATGGGTTAACTCCATTGGAATGAATCCCCTGATGTGCGAATATTTTGCAATTGGGCTATACAAGTGGTGGTTTCTGCAAACAACCATTCTACATATTGTATTTTGTGGGGAATCTTCACTTCTGTGACAAAGCATCCCTTAAATTCACAAAATGTTTATGCTTTGGGTTCCACGGCATTCCAGGTGGGAATTTTTCAAAAACGCAGCACTTCCCTCACCATTTCTCTGCCACCTGGAGGGATGCCAATCCCAGGGTGAATTGCCAGGTGAAGGGTGGCGAGGTGAGTTTCTTCGATCAAACTTCATGGGTCGGTAGGCCCCAGACGAAGCCTTTCCCGCAGAAATCTGGTTGGAGTTGTATGAAGGGCGACCCCGAGCATTGATTGCACACTTGGAGGCTTGGAGAATCTGGAAATCCTCATGAAGTCAAGTGATTACGCAAAAGAGCTGATCATTTTACACATGCGGCCGGAACATCTATCATGTGGATTTGATGGATTTGTAGATAGCTATGAATAAACTACAATTTCTCCTGGCTAAATCGCAATTTTGTATAAGACAGCCTGCGGCAGTTGATGGAATTTGGCGACTGGTGCGTTCATGGCTCAGGTTACACAAACTCTTGGCCTCCCTGGAGTGCGATTGCAGATGCCCAAGGTATCCTGTGGGTGGCGGATTTTGAAAAACAAAAGCCAGAAATGGGCGGAATTGAGAGTGCCACTGTTTTGCAAGGATTCATTGTTGTTCTTTGATAGTGTGATCTGGTTTGTTTATTGGTGTTTTTTTCCATCAAACATGAGGATTTCTGATCACTGTTGAGTAGCGGGCGGTGCTTCTCCTTCCAATGTCCGGTGCAGGCTGGACCACGTCGCACCTTGTACTTCAAGCGTGGTTGCCCGGAACAAGTCATGTGCAAGAGATTGCAAGCGTTACCACCCATCCGAATTGACAGATACAAGAAAAGGGCGGCAGGCTAGGCCAAGTTGCCAAATCCTTAGAGTCTAGGGTGTTGGAGAGGTTGGACATGGAATGATGTCAACCCAGGATTCATGAATCCTTATCATCAATTGGGGAGTCATTTCAAAAGAAAGAGTTCTCAATTACGAGCATGAAACAGACTGTGTCAAGTAAAATCAATGGTGTAAAGCCATAATATGGTGGTTTCTTAAAATGGGGGTACCCCCAAATCATCCATTTGTTTGCCAGGATTTTTCCTTATTAACCAGTAGTTTTAGAGGTTTCCCCATTTTGGAAACCCCCATATCAATGGTTGGCGTTCCCCTTAAATCCGGTCCAAGGCCAGCAGATGTGGCCGCCACTATCGTGACCTGTGCCGTTCTCGGAGGTTTTTTTGAGAGAGGAGCCATCGAGAAAAAACATCTAACCAGTACCAGTACCATGGTGGATGCCTGAGCCATGGTATACTCCTTGTGTGTATATGTATAATTATGTATATAATTCATTAATTACAGTCTATATTACATCTATAGTTCATCTATATTTCATATCTTCAAACCTGTATAGCACTAGTTATTGAATACCTGTACATGCATGAAATACAGGTGGAAATGACCACGGTGAATCAGTCATCCCCATAGAACGAGACGTGGACGTCCTCAGGTGGTGGTCTTTGCCCTGGCCTGAACAATGTCATTCGCGAGCTGGTCCAGTGCTTGGTGAGTCGTGGAACTGTAGGGAACCAGCATGAGTTATACATGCAATTCATATTATATCATATTTTGTTTGTATTACTCTTCTTATGTCAATTTTAACTCTACTGTACCTGGATTCCAAACGGATCCACATGGCATATACGTAGTGTTATCTATGGATTTAGGACCATAGGCAAAAATCATAGAACATTAGTGTGCCCAGATTTTTTGGATGTTCCTAATTTTAAGGCATTCCCGGAGTGAGTTTCTTATTATAGCTGACGCAAGTGTCAGCACCAGCACCAGCGGCCAAGGTCATGATGCTCTATGCCTATGGTGTCAAGAAAGTCTATGGCATCAAGGGAGGTTTCAAAGGCAACATTGAACCATGAAAATTTTGGTTTCACCATGACTTACCACGACAACGGCAAATGTGGTGCAATACCATTCAAGATGGCGATTGAACAATGAACATGCAGTGGAATACCATCAAAAACTGGGATGGGATCTTGGACACTGGGTGTTCAATAGATTGATAGATGGGAATTTCGTCGTCAAAAACTTAGGATTGAACGAACAAGTCTCCTGGACTGATAACATGGAAATCGCCATTAGTCTATAGTCAGGTTTAAAAAAAAAGAACGAAATATACAAATGTGGGGAGGTACATGTTCCGCTTGAACAAATTGGTGGCATCCAGTGCTTCTTTGAGCCATCTGGAGTTGGACATGGTTGGACGGATTGTGGTCCCTGCGGCTCGACGATTCGTTGCGACCAGGCGTTGTGAATCCACAGTGCTGGATCACCTTGACCCCCGAGAACGTTCAAGACATCCACTTGCAAGGCCTTTTTTCGGTGCCGCAAAGGTAGTAGTACTATGTAGTACTACAGTAGGGTGCTTGGTTTCAAGGTGTTTGCACTTTAAACTATCATAATCCCTTCGGCCAACATTTCACACCGGGGTTCGTCTTCATCATCCTGAGGATCATGATTGTCATATATTGTCACATTCTATCGAATCAGCTGTATGTGCCATAAACCCTCAAAACAACATGAAGGTTGGGCGCACGGATTTTCATTCCCAATGACTTCCTAAAAAGATCTAAAAAGGGGGTTTGATTTCAATCATTCCCACCTCAGAGGTTCCTAAAATCGTGATCCCCAAACTCATCCAAGCTATTTGTCAATATTGAAGTATGAAAAGAAATGGTTCCAAGGGGTGGCCCAATTTCGAGAAACACCCCTGGGCCCTGGTTGGAGGCTGAAAAAGTGTTGTCACATGTTCAAACCAACTTGTAAATTTGTTCCAGTTGGTTATGAACATGATATACATATATAATTATACATATATATATATATTATAATGTATATATACATATATATATATATATATCTAAATTATATAAATCCAATCCATGACTACTAACCCCCAGTTATGAACGCAATATATAGCCCCCCTTTTTTTGCACCACGCAGGTGGATCGATCCTGGTGAGTGACCGTGGAAATCCACCCCATCTGGAGATGGCCGCTGGGATGCCGGGATGGTCATGGCCAGTTTTTCCAGCTGAGTCCATATGAATCAATGACAATCATTATGAACATCATTCTTGTAGTAATGTAATACTGTAATGAAACTTATGTAGATAGATCGATAGAGAGATAGATAGGTAGATAGATAGGTAGATAGATGTATGTATATATATAATTATTGGAAACATGGGGTTGATCTGCAATGATATAAGGATGAATTACGATATGGATATCAATGAAAATCATTATGGTAATGCAATGTATCAAAAAATGGTAAGAATGATGTGATTTGGATGAACTACAGGTACTACATTCCCATGTATAAAAGTCTACGTATAGATGCCAAGGTTGAAATGGTGAGCATTTTGAATGGATGAACTATGATATGGATGGATAATATGTATAATATAGATATATGTACATGAAGGTTCGGTATTTGTATGTGTGGACATCCGGGGGTTGATCTGCAATTATTGGATGAATTATAATAGGATGACTTGGACGAATTATGGAAAAACAGTAATGTTGGTGTCTATAGTCATGATAATAGTGCGATGTGGTAATAATAGCAACGTATCTGTAATAGCAATAGTAATAGTATACAATCTGAATGAATAGTATAACCTCAATGTGACATCACTGTAGAATGATGGTTAGGATTGGGGGGAATCATTCTCAAATTACCCAACATCTCAGCTATTGCCAGGCTGCTGAGTTGTTATAATCTAGCCAGAAATGATAGGACTTGGAACATGTTCTAAGCCATGTTTCATTCTATACAGTATAACTGGGCAATATTGGGATATGATATATTGTGTTATTTTATTCCATACCAGTGAGATATATTGGACTGGAGTTGAAGTGGGATAAAACTGGGAGCAAGTGAGATGTACGAGAGGGACATTTGCGGATACGGTGTTGTGATGGAGTTGTGTGCTGACACATCTTCGAAAGAATTGGGGATAAAAGATGCCAGCAGGAGGGTTTCTCTGTTTAATGTTCGTCAATGAAGTATCACCATCCCCCGGAAATGAACACGGAAACCAACAATTGCAAATTGTCAGAAGAGAGTCGGGAAATCCTTTTCCAGACAGCTTTTGGGGTTCCATGTGAGTTTTCAGGGCTGTATGTTACTCTATGGTTGCCCTTGACGTAAACCTGCTTTGCATTAAAGACAAGTTCACCTGATGTTCACCTGGCAATGGACATGATCCATTTCTAGATGATACGCCCAATTTTTCGTATAGTAAAAATTCATCAAGATTGGAAAGTTGGGATTTCCGGAGGTTCAGTGCTAAGTGATGGCAGGCGAAGATGTTGAAGAAGAAGGGCGTGCGACAGCACTTTGTCTTGGGCGGCGATGGAACACAGAAAGGCGCGCCAGTTATTTCAGAGCTCCTTGAGCCAAGCATAGTGTTTCAAACGTCATGTGTCCTGTGGTCAAAAAGTATTCTACACCCATATCGGGGGATGGTCAATCCATTCGTACCGAGATAAGTGCCCATTATGTTTGGATTCACATTGTAGGAAAGAAGAGCATACCACTCTTACCATCATTTGTTCGTGGCACATACAGGTGACCATTTCCTCTTTTTGTCGCATCTACCACCATTTACTGGATAGTTAGTATATACAGTTATAAAGTTATAATGTTTTTTTATTCGGAAGATGATTGTTATTGTCGGCAATGCTGATGGGATTACAGTAGTATGGATTACCCACAATGCCACAGTCGCCATCCCCCTTTGTTTTGTGCTCGGATTATGAAATTGGGTGAAACATGGTGAAATCCCCGATTCTTGGGATGGTTTATTTCATAGCCTCCTATTTCATTAGGCTTTGGTAGGCAAGAGGTCTTACTTTGAGCCTTTTTCGTGGGCAAAGTAACCCCAAAAGCGATAGGAAAGTATTTGTGATTTATATACTTCTTTTCACATCCTGATTCCTGATCCTACTTTGCCACGCTTTTTGTTGTTTGCTATGTTCGCTTCGCGGCGGGCATGGATCCTGAGATTGCAGCGCCATAAAAATGGCAGGCGCCCATCAGACCTACGAAAAGATGCAAGAGATTGGCCAAGAGCTGAGGATTAGGATCGAATGTGTGGCTGCCCGCCCCTAGTTGGGACAGGGAGATATCCCCCCAAAAAAAAGATATACAAAAAGTTGGCTACTGTATATCTGTGATATATATCTGTGGTGAGATGCTGTAAGATATACAATATAGTTATACAGGAATTCTACGAGGATATAGCCAACAAAGTGGGGAATCACAAGCAAAATTTGGTGGTAAGGAATGGCATGGAATGGCTATGGCTTCACATTTTGATTACTTGTGCATCCCTCACAAAGGAGACTCTTTTGAGATCTTTTGAGTCCTTCTTTCACCAGCGACGATGGGCAATCCATGATCCCTGTGGAACGGGGAGCCACTGGGAGCTGCCCCCTGAGGTTGGGAATGCGCCGTGGTTGGTGTCCCCAAGACCATCGACAACGACATCAATCTCCTGGACCGTCATTGACCTATAACTACTGTAGAGGTACAGTAGAGGTACATCTACAAAATTTGCCAAGCTCATGCTCTTGTTCTATTATGAGAGATTCTATTGGGTTTCTAAACGCATGGTTGCCCATCTGTCCCAAGAACCAAAGCAACACTGCTGCCGGAAGTGTTCCAGGATCGCTCCTTTGGCTTCGACACGGCCATGCAACTTGGTGGCAGCTTAGAGCTTGAAGCTGTGTGATTGGGCCAGGGCAATCCCTCGGTCAGGAATTACCACCAAGATTCAATAGTATCACTGGATTGGTTTTTACGGGACATTTTACAGGAACCCCCTATATTTGATGGGAAAATCCATGGTTTCCTTTGAATTTTCCCATTAACCAATCCACTGATAGTAAGGTTTCCGGAGTTATTTCCCTTCATATCAACATCTATGTTATCGGTATGGTCCCAAAGTTTGATGATTGATCGGTAAGATTGCCATTTCGTGACGGTACACTCAGTGTCAGACACTCCCACATGGACACACCCACATGGTTACATAATATATTATCCCATCAATTCCCATCAAATCCCATCAAATTCCACAAACATCCATTGAATCGCATGAAATCCTATTGAATCCCATCAAGCCCCTTGACACCCCATTAAACCGCATAAAATCGCAGAACATCCCATGACATTAAATACTGTAAAATCCCATGAAATCCAATGAAGTGTCACAACATACCATTAAATCCTATAAGACCCAATTGAATCCCTTTCAGTACCATAACATCCCATCAAGTCTTATTAAAACTGCATGACAAATTAAATCCAATTAAACTAAATCCCATTAATTTCAGTACCATCCCAGAAGACCCCATTCAATCATCTCATTAAGATATACCAAATATGTCGAACCACCATTTAATCAAATCTTATTAACATACCATCAAATCTATTAAAATCCCATAACATCCATTTAGATCTCATTAACTCCGTATTGTTTTTGGATAAATATGGAAAAAATGGACCTGGGCCGTTTCGGCAGGTCTGAAGCCCTGAAGGCAATCGAAGTGGCCTATGTGGAAGCCACCTGCAATGCCAATTGTATCGGCTTGGTGAAGCTCATGGGAAGGTGGGACGGAGGGTTCCCCGGAAGTTCGCCATGGGAAGCCGGTTGGAACGTCTGAGATTTTGGGGATTGAAGATGGATCCAGGGATTGGGGGTTGGCTGCATGCGGCCTTGTGCAGGCATTGCGGCTACTTGACCATGATGTCGGTGCTGGCTGCGCGCCACGTGGACATTTGCCTGTTGCCTGAGATGGATATCAATTTGGACAAGGCGCGGGCATGGATCATTGTCATGAAACCCATCGGATCATACCAGATCATGTAAGATCAGGGGACCAAATGAATCCAAACGAGAATATCGCGTACAGTGTGTAACTGTACATGTATAGCGTGTCTATCCTCGCGGCCCCGCCCCAAAACACTAGGACGATAAGAAGTGACCACCGCTTTTTCCGGGCTTTTAGCATGTTTTCGCCTGATTTTACTTTCCTATCATAGATCCACCTGGATCTTAAGCTGACCGAGCGGGCAGGTCTTGGACCATTGCGTGGAGCTGGTGAGCACCAGTGGCAGTGCAGTCCCTTGACGGCTGGCCAGTTCTCTAACTTCTGATTCGGTATAGTGAATGGATGTGAATGGGATGCACTATGGGATAGGATAGAATGGGTTACTTCAGCAACAAACTTTGGCATTGCAATCAAGAATGATGGGATGCAATGGGATGTAATGTATAGATGTTTTAATCAATGTTATTTACTCGGATTATCCCGTGAGAAAAGGGGAGCTGACCATAGCTAACCACTAAAAATGGAGGTCACTAGAAATAAATATGATTTGTTGGGTTAACACACTGAAGCATGGTGGGCTATCTGCTGGGATTCAACCAACAGAAATGGGAAGTATAGTGCCATTCTATCGGGATAGAATGGGATAGAATGATATCATGGGTATAGAGCCACAATATATCAATCAATGGAATGGTCTACGGGAAAATTTACAGGAAACCCGGGATTTTAACCCAATTGCGTTGCGGTAAACATTGTAAATGTTCCCCTCAGCCATGTCTGTGAGATGTTTTTTGTCGCTCATATTCGTGCATGATTCTTGTGGTATTCCCATGACGTATGACATATCCCTATGCTACCACAATTCTACGTAGAGGGATTTCTTGGTAGTCACATATCCCCTACTGTTGGTTTACAGCTATGTTTTCGAGAAACTAGTTGAACGTATTGCCCCCCATGATACCTGCGTGTAATGCTTCGAAGATGGCGCCCTGGAAAACTCAGGTTGTGGTGATTGCTGAAGGTTGCGGTGATACGTTGATGCAGAGTGCAGGAGATGGTGCATGATGCCATAAACTTACAGTTTGGGGATTGTTGTTGCCAGCCATTTAAATCATTTAAAATTTATGGTACTGTAGTATTGGGGATGGTTGGCTATTTCAATCCCAACATCAAATGATATGTTTTTTTCAATGGGAAAGCCATGTGTACAGTCCACACATGTGGATTTGCCTTTTGCAAGTCTGTGTGCCCAGAGTAAACTGACTCGTGAGAGGTTGGGAAAGATGCGAGCAATTTTGCCAAGTTGATGGGGTGAAGACTGACGTGTTCCGCTTTTTGGGTTTTCCTTTCCAGATGTCTAAGGTTATCGCCCAAGGAACCATGAGAAGCGCAAACAATAAACCAAATTGATCAAATGGTCTTGAGCCAGACCTTGTATGGGGTTCCATTTATACTCATTTGTGCCCAAAGCTGCTCAAGCAAGCCACAGCTGCATCGATTTGGCGATTCAACCACACATATTTGCGTCAGTCACCTACCTGATGCAGAGATGTCTTGCCTTTGAGTTTGGCGTTTGTTTCACTAGGTCGGTCATCAATAACGAAACAGCTCGGAATTCCGGCCGAAACCCTGCAGGCCAAATCAAATCCAGCGCTAGTTGGTACGCAACAAAAACGAACCTCCCCATTCCTTATCATTTTATTAATGTCCCAGACACGCATCCCAACATAGAATACATCAGGCGTTCGAGTCCTTTGAGCATGTCTCAATAGTTGCCCTTGCTTTCCTGGAGGTTACCTGGTATGTTAGCATTTCAAAGTGGTGCCCCGCCAGTTATGAATTGGTTTCTAATGCCCAATGAGTGAATCCTTTCAGATGGCCAATGGGCCCCCCGCTGGTAGGGTTTAAGCATTGGTTTTTGTTTTGCCAGGAGGGACAGACGAAGGCGGCAATAAGAAGATCAGCGACGTGGGACCCTGGTTGAAGGAGCAGCTGGTTGCCGCCTTGGGGGCAGTGACCCTCGTGAAAGTTGGTTGCTGCGATGAAAATTCCCGGGGATACTTTATTGGTCCATTTGGTGATGTAGCACTGATACAACAAACCAACCACCTTAGCAAGCCTTTTATGTTGGTTGATCATATTGTTAGTCATTTAAGAGAGGATTCAACCATCAGATACGGGGTTTAACTACCAGCAATGCGGATGATATAGTTGATAAATGATGATAAATGATTGTTGGTTGATGGTTGATGAGTTTCCCAGGGGGCTATGCTACCTGGTTTATTGATGACTATGAGCTGGCCCATTAAATCTGGGCTTCACCCGAGTTTGAGACTCAAGCAAACCTTGGAGATTGCGGCTAATGTGTTGCCTTTTTTAATGGAGAAATCTTTGAAACCCCATCAAAGACACAGTCACCCAATTCAGAAACTACTGTAAAACATGGTGCTGAGTTCGTAGCCACCGTGCAAAAACAGGAGAACTTTTCGCTGGGAACTAACTCATCCCTGACCTTGTTCGTTTTGGGTTTGGCACAACAGTTTGCCTTGTCCAATTCTTGAGAATGATTGGTACGTATATGTCAAAGTTGGGCGCTTAAACAACCAGAAATCACAGGGTTCAGACACACTTCAAGAATCACTCAACTTTCTGGGTCCATTTCATGTATTTCGATCTAAAACTGAGAATGCTGTCAGGCCACATTTTACTCTCCAGAGAAAACACCTATGACCTGATGCCTCAACGGATGGTACCTCCAGTGGGCTATCCATGGGGGAGCTTTGGAAGCCAGGACTCCATCGTGAATCACTTCAAGACCTTGAAGCAGCTGGGTTGAGATGCCCCCCAAAATCCCTCAAGTGTGTTTGGATAAACTGGATAACCCTTGGTGAATGGTATGTTATGATATGTGATTTTTTGGACAGAAATTCGGGAGATATACCATATGGTTCCCAAGAATCGATCTGCCGGGTGCCTGAGTTTGGCCATGAGTTTTGGATTAGTGCATAGCAAATCACTGGGGCATATCACCACATCACCCTATCTCCCAGTTCTAAGCAGTCAGAATCCAATTCACTTATATGGTTTCTTGTTTCACACTTTTGACTTTTTACCCTAAGGAATTGGATGACGATGCTGACATGATGATGTTCCATTCGTGATATTGTATGGTGACCTTCCAAATTTCAGGCAATTTGAAGGCAACAATTTACTCACCCACCATCCATCAGCAAGCTGGTTGGGTATGTCTTAGACTTGGCGGGCACCAAACCAAGGCTTCCGATTACCATCAAGTATGTGGATCCCACTTATCAGGCTGGGGACTGGCAGATGTGGGTATGGGTCACAGATACGGTGCCAGCAGAACCAGCAAGAAAGACGTATCTTATTATCTTAGCATTCAACCATGTTGAACCATACTAGGCCATAATATTGAACCAGCCAGCCACATTTTGGAGAAAATAAGTGAAAATCCGACACATTTTCTCCCATAGCCATGTGGGAGAAGTGACAGCACTATACCCAGTCTGAAAGTTCCAATACCCCTCAGTATCTCCAGTCCAGAAAGCCAGGTCCGTGCAGTTCCTGCCAACCCCAACGACAGCCTCTTAGCTGCAGAGATACTGTGGATGGAAGAAATCCTGCACCAGCTGCTAGATGGTATATCCCATTATAATCCCATTAGGTGCAGTGTCTCATAATTTCCAATAGTTAACACCTGTTGCAGGATTTGGTCCATCCACAGTATCATGGATAGAAATGGATAGGACATGATAGGACCAAATTATGACAGGATGCAGTCCGAAGATGTCCGAAGCATGGCACAGATATGCACGGACGATGCTGATGGATCCATGCGCGGAGTTTCAATTTTCGATCAGTTCCTGGGCATCACGGTGCCAATCCGCACAGTGATGGGCCTCTTCCAAGACAATGTTTGTGAACGCATTTCAATGATATAGGGACTGGTTAGTTCCAGAGAAACTGGTATTGCTACAACCCAAATCTACAACTGGCAGAGGCTGGCTTCCATGCCTTCCATGGCTTCCAGAATCCCAAAGAATTGGCGCAGCTCTAAGGTATTTACTGCTCGGAGCTGGCCCAAGCAGCAGTGCATGCTGCCATGGCTGGCTTCACCGGGCTGACTGTAGGGAAGGTGGACCAACATGTGCCTGGGACCATATTATCTTGAGGTCAGTCGTTTTTCTCCCTGGACTTTGGACGTCAACGATCAAGATGGCATTTCCCAACACAATGCCGTCTTGTCGTGCTTCGTTTTACTGATGGAAAGCCAGTGCTTTCCACCCAGCCTCCAAGGTCGTTTACTTGCCGATCAAGCTGCTGGCCGCTCTCTTGCAAGTAGATCTGTGATGATCCACGGCTAGTGATTGCATGGAGTATCTCATCACCCCATGCAGTGTCACTTGAGTATACGCCAATTTGTTGAGGTTTCACCCCCTTGTCACCGTTTAATTACTGTAGTATTATCATGAATCATGCACAACGCGATCAACACGATCAACACCTTCATGTTCAGCCACTTAGCAACCAAAAACAACCATTTCCCCAAGAAAATCCACTTTGCCAATGATCCCAGCTGCGCCCCATGCCCACCACCACGTGGTAAACCGAGGTGAGCATGCCCAGTCGCATCGTGGACGTCAACGGACGCTGGTTTGAGGCCTTGAGGACTACCACGCAGCAGCCGAACTTGGCGCCCTGGATGCCTTGAGACCGGAGCTCACCAAAGAAAGGGCAGGATATCAACACTGATAAAGGAGATATAAAGGAGATATATAGTGCGTTGGGGGTCACAGGCTAAGATTCCTCGGGTACCCAGAAAAACACCTGGACCGTCCGGTACCCGTCTCTAAGCTCTGGTTTCTTGAGCCATGTTGCNGCGAGGTCGTCGCAAGTTGAAGTTGGATGCATGATTGCACGATTTGTGCTGTGTCATCCTTGCTGCAGTGGGTCATGCCAATCGCACTCCCCCTTGGCCGCTTCGGCCAATATGGAAAAACCCAGTCTTTGGGTACCTACCCACCAGAGCACTCAGAACACGGCCTCCAGGATGTAGTCACTGCGTGTCCACCTGTGTGGTAGACACCATCGGNCCAGTCTTTGGGTACCTACCCACCAGAGCACTCAGAACACGGCCTCCAGGATGTAGTCACTGCGTGTCCACCTGTGTGGTAGACACCATCGGTCGTGATACCTATGCGGGTTCCCCTTGACCACCTGGGGCATGTTTGGCACCCTTCATGGCGGTAGATTCTCCGGGCGCATTTGAGCTTCCCGCAGCTCGCCCTTTCATGGTAGACCGTTCCGCAGCTGGTCGTGAAGAGCACCTGCCGTGGCGGCTCGGGCTCTGCTGCCGGTCCACCATCTTCTGGTCGTCCCACAGACGGCTCAGGTTGGGACCCAGCTGCTGAGGCAGCAGCCGGTTCAGGGCTTTGTGCACCAGCTGGTGCTCCAGCTCCGGCATCACCAGGTGCTCTGCCAGAGCCTTGAACTCCACCGGGATGAAGGCCACGAGGTGCTCCACCAGGATCATGGGCTCCTCCAGGTTGTAGGCCAANCGGCATCACCAGGTGCTCTGCCAGAGCCTTGAACTCCACCGGGATGAAGGCCACGAGGTGCTCCACCAGGATCATGGGCTCCTCCAGGTTGTAGGCCAATCCCAGCATCATCATCGGACATTGGTGGTGTCCGGTCGGCTGTGCCCGGTGTTGTGGGCGTTTGTGCTGCGGCCGTCGACGGCATAGCATCATCCGATGCCGCACTTGGCCCAGCCACATCGGTGTCCTTGAGCTCCTGCTCGGAATGTTGTGGAGACGGTGTTGGAGGTCTCCGTCTCAGACCCTGTCCGGGCCTATACAGCCCGCGGTCGTCAAAGGCCGCCAAAGGGCCTTTCGTTTTTCCTNAAACTCTCACAGTCAGAAACTGATATCAAATCCATTAGATTTCACTTTCAGTATCTTGGAAAAAAATTGCAACCCTGGAAATCGAATTGCCGAAAAAACGCATTAAACGCTCTCTGACTCATGAAATTAGAAAAAATCCACTTGGAAGCAAATAGGGCAAGTAAGCTTGCAAACCGTCATCAAATTTACATCGGGGATG
>BGPT01002971.1:0-22160 GCA_003297045.1 Symbiodinium sp. clade C Y103
ACCCTAAACCCTAAACCCTAAACCCTAAACCCTAAACCCTAAACCCTAAACCCTAAACCCTAAACCCTAAACCCTAAACCCTAAACCCTAAACCCCAAAACCCTAAACCCTAAACCCTAAACCCTAAACCCTAAACCCTAAACCCTAAAACCCTAAACCCTAAACCCTAAACCCTAAAACCCTAAACCCTAAACCCTAAACCCTAAACCAGGGCTCTCGCTTGTCTGTGCCGCTGCATTTACTCCAGAACCACTAAAGTCATCAACGCACCTGATCTTCTGGCCCTGGCTGACACCGAACCTCTTGCTGAGGGGATAGTGCAACGGGACCTCTGCCAGATCTATGGGCCCCTCTATCTCGCCTTTAGAGACTTCCTCCATCGTCTGTTCCCAGACGGCCATTGCGACCTCCTCCTCGAAGAACACCACATGCTTGCATGTCAGTGTCTTCCGCTGTTCCTTTGCCATCGACAAAAGGGCTGATGCTGTCAAATTCGCCGGAGTAAATTTCTTAGGCCATAGTCCAGTGACCTCTGCTGGCACAGTCAAGGTGGCTCCTCGTTTGAATTCATCGACGACACCCATGTCCCCATACTTGATGGCTTTCAGCATCTCCTCCCAAAGAAGGATCCTCTTGCCTTTCAGCACTGCAGCCACGTTTGGGTGTAGGGCCTCGTGCAACTGAGTCTCAGGCTCCTTCAGCTCGAGGGATCTCTTCAACCAGAATTTCAAGGTTTGAGTTCGGTGCCTCATTCTGTTTGCA
Source organism: Symbiodinium sp. clade C Y103 (assembly GCA_003297045.1). Classification (NCBI taxonomy): domain Eukaryota; class Dinophyceae; order Suessiales; family Symbiodiniaceae; genus Cladocopium; species Cladocopium sp. clade C. The sequence continues at coordinate 763 of BGPT01002971.1, forward strand.
GATGACATTCCGAAGGCTGCTGTGATGCACCTCGACAATCGCATAGGAAGAAAGGATTCCAAGCTGGCTAGATGCCCAGCTTGTATTGCCATCCGCATAAACTCCTCGGGCTCCCAAGGAAGCCCCCACACCTGTAGATGAAAATCAATATCATCGCTTTCCTTTGTGTCCACAATTGTAAATACATTTGAATTGCCATGAGAAAAAAAGTCTAAACCCTCGCTTGCAAAAACTCCAGCAGTCTAAGCATGGCTGTCCCCCCCAGACGCTTTCGCCGTCTCATCACCCCTCTTGGCAGTCGAGGGAATGTGTTGAAGGGACAGTAATTTGGCTCCTTTGGGTAAAGCTTGCAGTGGTGTTGTTGTAAACTGTAGCGGAGATTTCTGGCGTTAAAAAACTGAGATGGCAGGAAGGAGACTTTTAGGCCCCTTAAGCAGGAACTTGGTCTTGTAAGTCCTCACAAGTGGTGGCATCTTTGAGGCCTTTGGTTGCTGACCAGCTTGCGCGCGCATTTTCTGTAGCGACTGGAGGGGATCTACATAAAGTTGGTCCAGTGTCTCCGGCCCTGCCAAAATTCCACATTGGATCAAAACACGTATGAAAATTACAGATATCAATCTTGCCATATCCCATTGGATAAGCCGTCTCTTCAGCGGTGGCAAACCCATTAGTTTTGCGGTTCAGTCCCATTGGGCATGTTTGTGACGACTACTTTGCCCAGGGCATCGTGCCGATATAGCCAAAAATTCGGCGGCATTGAAGGCAAGCATTGTCTTCTTTTTTCTGAGGCTTCCGTATTGACATGAGTGAAAAACTGAATACATGCAAAGATGTGCAACTGCCGTCCAGAAAGTTGTGGTCCAAAAAAAGCTAAACCGGGGGTTCTCAACAACAAAGATGCAACCGACATCATCTGCCCACTTGACTACCTTTGCAGTAAGGTGGTACAATTGATTTGCAATTAAAATGCGTGCAGCTTCAGCAAAATTCAGATTGGGAAGCCCATTAGGGTGTCGATCTGAACGAAGTGGCCTGGGCCCATGTAAACCAGAGTTTAAGCGCCGCTTTTTGCCTCTTAGAGGAATAGCTCTTGCTTTGGACGCCGATCCACATGGAGGCGCCATAAACGCTCCAATGACGTATTCATTGGCCAACCACTCCCACAGCAAATCCTCATGCTCTGTGAGGTCAATGGTGACCAAGGGGCAGATGCATTGCTTGGTCCTGACTGTCGGCTCCGAAGCAGCTCTGCATGCCAAGTCGTCGGAGACTGGCTGTGACACGGCCGGATCCTGCAAAAAATTCCCCAACAAGGCAGTCTTCAATGGACACACCGCGCTCGACCAACTGCGCGATGCGCGGGAATCGTCAAGCCTTGTTCTTGTCCTTGTTGTGGTCCAAGGCGGGATGCGGTGCGTGGAGGTTGCGGTGCATACACAAATGCCATCCTCTTGGACACTCTGCTCCACTTGCAGCTGCGTCACATTTCTTGAGGTTATAGTTAAAGCATAACCTCCTTCCATGATCGTCCTAGCCCACCCAATTTCTCCCTTATAATTCCTTGGGGAGAATATTGGATACCTTCTTGTTCTTGCCTTTCTTTCCTTTTCCAGCACCCTTCGCATAAGGTGTGGTCCTCGTTGGTGTCCAGTTGGAGCCCTGTGGTTGCGGCCCATAAAACACAGGTGTCCCTTTTGGTTCCTGAGGCTTCTGCTTTGGCAATAGCATCATGTTGAAGCCGACTTCATAAGATTGTAATGCCGTCATGATCTCGGAGTCCAGGGTCAGCACATCGTCAGGCCTGCGGCGGACATTAACATCCTCGCGGATGAGTACAAGGAACACTTCCCTGTCAGCCTTCAAGAGCTGCTGAAGTGTTGGCTTGGAGTACCCCTCCGGGGCTTCTGACCTCAAGTGTCCGAACAAAATTTGGAGATAGCGCTCATGCGATTCCCAAGACATCATGTCGCAGAACGCAAAGGCTACTCCTCGCCGCTTCAGTGCTTCGAGGACCTGCAGCTCTGTAGTGGCCGTCTGGTCAGGTATCTTGGACTCCTCTTTGACTAGGAGCTTGTCAGAGTCTATGGATAACTGCTTTGAGGTCTTTGAAAATAAGACTTCATGCTCCCGGCTGGTCAGCTTCTCAATCGGGATGTATTGCAACTGCCGATTTTCCCACATCTGTCCAACAAGGTTGAGAAGGTTGTGGCTGGGCTCCATCTGCTTTTCGATGACAACGCCTGGCAGGCGGGCTTTCAGCTGCTTCATCTTTGCCTCCCTCTCAACAGGGGAATCTTTCTTGTAAGCTGTGCGTCAGGGTTTGAAACCTGATCGCGCAACTGCGCCATCGTCATCGTCTGGGCCTCGAATAACAAACGCTTCAGGGCGGACATGTCGTGCATCGAGGCCATGCCACCTAAAACATTGGTTGCAAACCTTTGGATCTCTTGGTCAGGCACCGGAGTCCCTGGCTGACCTACCCCAAAGGCTAGGCGGCCCAGCGTAGAGTACCCAGCATTGATAGTCGATTGACGTCCTCGGTCAGACAATCCGACCTCCTCAGTTCTCCTCAGGAAATGCGCCTCACTGTCCAGTATCGAGGTCATGGCTGCAGAGCGCGACCGATCGATAAAATTGAAAAGTAAATGATGTCCATGAGGTACGTCAACATTCAAAGCTTAAAGCAAATGGAATTGTTGTGTTACATGAAACATTGCGGAAATGGACAGGGACCCTGCAAACTCTCCCGTACAAATGGGGTTGGCCCACACTGGGCTGACTTGGTCCAAAAGAACCTCAACGGCTCATGGGTCCTCACAGTCACATTGACATGAGTGCAGCACATTGCTTTCAAGCCACATTGGCTACCTTGAGCACATTGCTCGTCGGCCCACATTGGACCGACTCCCCACATTGGGGCAGGGCACATTGCCCAGGTGGACATTCCACCCCTATTGGCACATTGCCTAGTGTCGCCAACCGACAAAACAAAATGCACTTCATGGTGGCATGACATGTTCAATTGAAACTGCCATTCGAGGAATGGCATCAAATCACAGTCCATTGACAGCTGCACCAACATTGTTGGGCAAGATAAGCTCTTTTTCTCCCCCAAGACAGCGACACGGATCAAGGTGCACGGCAGCCTTTGAAGCAAATGCGACACTTGGCTGTCCAATCTACGATGTTCTCAACAATTGAGTAACCCGACGCTGTCAGCCTTCCACACTTCGTGGTCTTGCCCTGCATCAGCTCACTGTTCGCGTAAGTTGAGCCTGTCACCTCCAAACCAATGTCTGGGATGCGATGGATGATGCCACTCTTCTTGTTCTTGACAAAGGCGTCATGCAAAAACGACTGTACACTAGGCTGCTGCTCAGTGTCACTCACCTCATCTCCCAGCTCTGCGTCCGAATCAACATCCTCGCACTTGGAGGAAGAAGTCAAGGACTCAGAACTGGATACCCAGTCGATCTCCTCTTCAGCTTCTGCTGGTTCAGGCAGTGACTGCTCCAGCTCCAGCTTCACCTCGGCAAGCTCAAAGCCTTCATCTCCTGGAAAGGCTCTTACTGGCTCGGCCACTGCCTCCTTTGATAAAAACGCCGGGGTCCCAGGCTGAAAACGCGGCGCAGGTGTTCCTGGCACCAGGGGGTTGCTGTCCTTGAAGTAGTTGGATCTGTTCTGATCGGGCTCAAACTGCCCTTCACGGATCATCACCAAAACACGTTGCAACGCCTGGACCGGCGCAAAGGCTAAATCTCTGGCATACACACTGTCAGAGTCCTGTATCGACGAAGCATGTCGGCCAAGCAATCGCCTTTGTTCTCTTGGGGTTTCACCTTTAGCTGCCCAAGAAAGGCATGTAGCCTTGAGAGAATGCGAGGTGAGATCTCGATCTTCACATTGAAGCAGACCCCTGAGGATCATGGTCACTTCACTGCAACTAAGTGGTCTGACCATCCATTCACCGGCTTTGTTCACATCAGGTGCTGGTTGAAGGGCTGAATTGAATTGGCCTGCAACTTTCAGGCCGGCCTTCCTCCTCAGTCTCAACCAGGTTGCTAGCCAGTCATCCTCCATCACCGCGGTTGACGACGCCACGATGAGCAGCAAGAGTCTCTTTTTCTCTGCTGTCCTGGCTGCTTTGTGATACCTTGTTGTGATTTGTATGAAAGCTGGCACACCATTTGCAGACTCCTTCATACTGACGTCGTGTGCAACCTCTTCCACGTGTGCAAGGTCACTGACCCTGCTGCGGGTGTAGAGCATGAGCAGCAGGTGGGAGGCCAGTACGCGTTGTTGGATGTCTGTAGCCACGTTGAGGGTGGCCCTGTGTAGCCTCCTCACCTCCTCAACTGACAGGGGACGTGCCTGTCTGGTGGGCCTCTTCAACGCCATTTGGAGTTCTGCTGAACCTTGCAAGCGGCGGCTCTGAACACATTGTTCTGCTCCATGAACCTGGAGTACATGGTGTGCAAACCGCAAGGCCTGCACGAAGGACATAGCTTTGGTCGGCGCAGCTCCACTGGTCTGCAAATGTCTGATGTACTCCCAGACATGGGCCTTCTGCAAAGGGAGGCATTGACCCTCAAAGGTCACCGTGAACCATCTGTAGAAGTGAAGTAAAGCGTTCATCCTCTTGATGATGGTGCCTGGACTGCGTGTCCCGATGATCGAGAGCAGCAGAGTTTGCTGACCTGTCTCATCGTGCTCTAAAGCTAACTGTTTTCCAGCTTCGCTGGCATAGGCTACTTCGAGGAAGCACCGCATTTTTGCTACTGCTTTGCCAGTTTGTGACTCACGTTCTTCTAAAAGCGACCTGTCGACCCGATGTTTGATGCAACGGGCCAGTGAGAACACTGGTATCTGTTCAACAGCTGGAGCGTTCCCCGGTATCACGTCCTTGGTTGGGTCCACAAAACTTGGATCCCAACCCGCAGGCATAGACAGCGACGGTGCTGCCAGCGGGTCCCCGAAGATGGGGGCCAACCAGGGCTGCTCCCATGGAAGAACAATGTTTGGCATTTTGATTCCGATCAAAAACGAGTGGGTCACTGAGGCTGCATTGTCTTGTGAAGTACATGCAGGGGGTTCCACAGTTTGACCTTCATGCAGGTCTGCAAGTTGCGACATCTGTGCATCAACACTGGGTGCCAGACTTGGAGATGGGACTGGATCATCATCAGGCTCATCTGGGTGACTCAGGAGTCTCTTCCGGGCCCATTTGCCCCTGAAACCTTTGTACTCTTGTCCTCCTCCTAAGACGCCTGCACTAGCTGAACCGTCCATGGCATCTGAGAACAATTTGTCCAACTCAAACTCCACATCAGCCTGACACCCAGGAACCCTCAGAGGCGGATTCGATACCTGACCTGTCAGCTCATCAGGCACAGTAACGTCCATGGCATCGACTACTACCCCCTAATGAAAAATTTCCCAACGAAAAAGAACATGACTAATTTGAAATTAACCATTGTCAAACAACAAGACCATTGTCACACGTTTTGTTTTGCACAATGCAAAGTGATCTTGAACCACAAGGCTCGATTGATTCACAAAGTTCATCACAACATGTCTGCATTTAGTTCGCTTACCTGTCGGACTGCTTCAGTATTTGTAAGGGCGCTTACAAATTGGCTTCTAAATTTGTGAGGTATTTGTAGGGGCCCTTGCAAATTTGTAAGCAAATTTGTGAGGCCTCTCTTACAAATTTGTAAGTCAAATTTGTAAGGCCCTTACAAAATTGTGAGGGTATTTGTAAGTGTGAGTTGCATGTCCATACAACATGTAGCATCCATTAAATTCAGGTGATAGCACTTCACCCTTTTTCACTCCAATGGCCTTATCGGCCCAATATGCCCTAATTGACCTCCTAGGGGAGGGAAACTTGCGCTGACGGCTGCGCTTCGAGCCTGCAAAGGCTTGCACCTTCGTGTTGCCCCGCTGCACTTCGGGAGGCGGTGGGCAATGCTGGTTTGAACCATTTGATCTAGCACTTTGCATTGGTAGCGGAGCTATTCGTCCTTGGATCTACCAGCTCCTGCCAAACTTCCGGGACAAAGGCATCAATCTGATCGAGCGTTGTTCTTAGCTATCCTTGTCCACTTGGAAGTTTCTGAATTCGAAGAGGTGAACCTCTCTGTGAATGGCGACGGCATCTGCCACATCGTCGCCGACCTCAGACCAAAGCTCCCAGCGTGATTCTTGGATTCCTGTTTTCACTGGTCAGCCACATGACTACAAGGAGTGGAGGAAACGGATACAGTTGTATTACCACAAGATGGTTCTTGGTAAGCGAAGGGGTGAAGCAATCCTTAGCATAGTTGGTTCGTTGATTGGAACGGCTTGGAGGTTGGTTGAGGATTTCGATGTTTCAAAGGCTGAAGATAAATCTGCATTCACTGACCTGTTGAAACTGTTGGATGGTCATTTTCAGTATGATGATCGAGTGCAGTTGCCTGTGGACTTTGACAATTACTTCAGCCTGACCCGCAAACCCAACCAGACCCTGCTGAGTTTTGTTTCTGATCATGATGAATACCACCGCAAACTTAAGAAGCACAATGTGACGTTGCCTGAGGCTGTCCAAGGTTGGCATCTCCTAAGGAAAGCCAATCTGACTAAGGAACAACGCCAGTTGGTGACCTTGCGTGCTCCTCAACTCGAGCGCAAGAAGGTGGTCGAGGCCTTGTACCTGATCTTGGGCCAAGACTACAAAACCTCTCATGGTGGTCATGGCAAACCCTTCCACAAGGGATACAAGTTCCGTGGCTATGCTGCCCAAGACTATGACCCTGACGAGTTCTATGATGATGCGGCTTCAGAATGGCCGTCTGAATGGGCTGAAGATGGAGCCTACTACGAGTATGACGATGAGGAGGAGGCTGAGGAGCGGAATGACCCCGACGCCTTTAACTCCAGTGCTGTGTACTATCAGCATGAGACCGAAGATGGCCTGCATGACGAAGCTCCCTGGCAGGATGTGGGGTCCTATGACCAGGCATATGCAGCCTACCTGGATGCCCGGAAGCGGTTTTCAGATCTTCGGTTGGCTCGTGGCTTTTTGCCCATCGTTGCTGTCGGTGATCCAAGTGCCGGCAACATCAGCCCTGGAGTGACTTCTCTTGGCAACAGCCCATCATCAAAGGGCAAGCGTGGCAAGTCAAAGGGCAAGGGTGGTTCACCGAAGGGGAAGTCTGCGACCTACAAGTTCAGTCCAGCTTCTCCCAAGTCTGCTGAGCCCAAAGCACGTGCCAAAGCTGCTCTACGTTGTCTTCGCTGTGGACAACCGGGTCATTTTGCGGCCAACTGCCCTGTTCCATCCAAGTCTGGAACCAAACGTCCAGCTTCAGCCACCGAATCAGTTGCCCAGCTTGAGGATGCCCATGTGACTTTCCAAGATGCCAAAGGACATGAACGAGTTGATGTTGCTATGTTGGATCCTGGCTCATCAGCCTTTCTTTGTGGATTTGGTCCTGCCCGAAGATATCTGACCTACCTGGCATCTGTGGGCTATCCCATTGACAAGATCAACTTCTATCGATGTCGCCACAAGTTTCACTTCGGCGGAGATGGCGAAAGCTGGTGCCACTGGGTGATGGAAATGCCGATGTGTGTCTCTGGCTCTTATGGCCATGCTCAGGTGTTCCTCTTGAAGGGCGAGACTCCAATGTTGTGCGGACGCCCCATCATTGAGGCCCTTGGTGTTGTCATGGACTTTCAACAANATGGCCATGCTCAGGTGTTCCTCTTGAAGGGCGAGACTCCAATGTTGTGCGGACGCCCCATCATTGAGGCCCTTGGTGTTGTCATGGACTTTCAACAACACCTTGAGATGGGCCATGGAGGGAATTGGACTTCACGGTGAGTATCTCCTTCCGCTTTGGGAGCCTGAACAGCCGATGGACTTTTCGAGGTCTTTGGAATTGGAATTTGACCTCCGGCTGGCTCCAGCGGGCGAAGTGGACCCTATGGGCATGTCACTTGCCGACTTTGAGAAGGAGGAATCAGCCTTTGCCTTGATGGATTCCTTCGAGCATGTTGTTGCCCGAGATCAACCTGAGCCTGGCGAACGTCTTTTGCCACGACACCATCTACGCACCTTGGATGAGCTGCTCCAAGCTGAAAGCAATCAATACCATGCCTATGTGACTGAGGAGCTCCACAAGCCATCCAAGCGACGAGTGGTCTGGGAAGTCTATGCTGGCCGTGACCGTGTGTCATCTCTGGCCGAAGCCCCTGGAGCTGAAGTTGAAGTGTTCTCCTTGGAAACTGGCTGGGACTTCGATCAACTAGACCATCGACGGCAGTTTCTCGAGCGGCTGGATTCAGAGATTCCTGACGAAGTCTGGCTCTCTCCACCCTGCAAGTTGTGGAGCCGTATGCAAAACCTGGCCGCCAGAGCCCCAGAGCAGCAAGAACAACTGCATGAACTCCGAGAATGTTATCATCCAGTGAATCTCCAGTTCTGCCGGAAAATCTATGAACGGCAGGTTTCAAATGGATGTCATTGCCATCTTGAGCAGCCCAAAGATGCTCTGTCTTGGCGCACCACTGCACTTCTCAAGTTGCCTGGCTATCGAGCTGAGTTTGATGCTTGCGCCTACGGTGCTCAGTGCCAAGATGCGGATGGCATATGGAAGCCCACCAAGAAGGCCACTGCAGTTCAGACCACCAAGAGAGCGATGTACTTGGAGCTTCAGCGGAAGTGTGATGGGTCTCATCAACATTGCCCACTCGAAGGATCAGCACCTGGCATTGGACTTCGAACTCGGTTCATGGAGAACTACCAGCCTGGCCTTGCAGGTGTGATCGCCGCTGCCCTGATGACGGACGAGATCCCCTCCATCATGGACTTTGCTGGGGCGGTCTCTGAAGAACGCCAACATACTGGCGAACTCATCGAGCTCCTGAGTGTCAACCGCCAAGATGCTGTGCGAACTATGCAGCAGCTGCATCGCAATCTTGGACATCCTGAGAACCAAGCCTTGGTGGAACTGCTGACCAGTCGTGGTGCTTCTGACATCGTCCTGGAGGTGGCCAAGAATTTCCACTGTGCAGCTTGCAGCAGATACCGCAAGCCCAATTCAATTTCTCCAGCTTCTTTGCCAACAGCCACAAAGTTCAACGAGATCATACAGGCTGACACCATGTGGATCAAGGTCAACGATCAAAAGATCCCCATCCTTCATGTCGTCGACCTCGCTTCAAAGTTTCAGGAGGCGACTGTAGTGAACAGTGAGAAGACGTCTGACTATATCAAGGCTCTGGAACGACGATGGTTCCGAATCTTGGGAATTCCGAGCCAACTCACCACTGATGAAGGCCGTGGATGGGCCTCTGACGAGATGAAGGAGTTCCTGTCGGACCTTGGTATCACCCACAACATGGCGCCTGGAGAGGCACATACCCGGCTTGGGCCCGTTGAACGGAGACATCAAATGCTCCGGAAGGCTGTTGAAATCTTTTTGGATGATCGTGGCATGCACTCCAAAGATGGCATCAAAACAGCCTTGTCATACGTTGTGCCACAACTGAATGCCCAGTGCATTGTATCAGGCTTTTCGCCGGTCCAGTGGGTGTTGGGATATCAACCTCAGTTCTCTGGGGACCTGCTGGCAGAAGATCTTGCTCCACCTCATCTTGGAGGCTCTCAGACCTTCGAGGAGATCTTGTCGCTGCGAACTACTGCAAAGATGGCCTTGATCAAGGCGGATGAAGATCAGCGATTGAGGAGAGCATTGCTTCGCCGTTGTGCTGGCACGAACATCATTCTCCAAGCAGGGCAACAATGTTGGTACTGGAGGGACGCCCGTGCACGTGATCTTTGCAAGGTCCGTTGGTTGGGCCCCGCAAGAGTCATTCTGCGAGAAGATCAAGCTGATGGCACGCCACTGCAATACTGGCTTTCTCATGGCAGTCAATTGCTGCGCTATGCTCCTCATCATGTTCGGCCAGACTTTCGACAGGCCGCTGAGACCTTGGTTGGGGACATTGCGGAAGCTCGCAAAGCTGTCATGGAGTTGAAATCCAGAGGGGTGACTCGCTTCTTGGACCTCAACCGCGTCAACAAGCGCAACATTGAGGTCTGATGAGGAGGACATGGGTGATGATGTGAACCAGCCACCTCGACATCGACCTCGGCTTGATCCCTTCACTCCATCTTCATCTGCACCAGCTGGTGGGTTGGATTTGGACTTGAGCCCCCAGACTGGACAGTGCCTGCTGAGACTGAGTATGAGCCGAGGACACCGGCTGATTCGGCCACTGGACCTTCCGGCCCCAGATGACCCTGGAGATGAACTTATGCCACCACCACCAATGCTGCCGATTGCAGCGACGACCACTGTGATTGCCAACCCTGATGCGACTGGCGATGAACCTGAACCCAGTCGAGAGCCTTCTCATCCTCCATCGATGCCTCCATCAATTCCACCGTCTGTGGTTTTGGAACCTCCTACCAGTGTTGCTCCAATGGTGCCTTCGCACTTTCCTTAGCTGGATTCTCCTGTCGCAACTTCGACGACACCGGCGCCTTTGGCTCCAACTATGACTCCAGCGACACCTACACCATACTTGGATCCTGCGACAGCTGCCCTGTATGAGCCTGTGGGCCCTTCTGCCTTTGCAGCACGTCGCCTACGCCATGAACGGCAAGAAACTTCGATCTTTGGCCGAATGCCAAATCCACTGCGATCGGAGCATCGATCTAAGCCCTATGAGAAGCCCAAGACCGATGAAGAGGTCAACTTTTCCCAGGCCTTTGCGGTTCAGGCCAGCTGCCCCATGGATGGACTTTTGATGAATCTACGGGCTACTTCCAACTGACCGACCAGGTGAATGACTTCTGGGAGGTCAAAGCTGGTTGCCTCTTGCGCCACCATATGAATCCTCGGCATTCAACTGTCAATGTCAACAAGTTCGCTGATGTTCCCATCGATCCTCAGTACTTGGATCCTGTGCGGATCACTGTGATGAAAGGCCCTGATGGCTCTGTGAAAATCCTCAACGACGATGGCAAGGAACAGAAATCCACTCGACATTTGTGGACTGGCCTCACGATCTTTCAGATCACTGGTACTGCTCGCAAGGAGCTCTGCATGTTCAGCAACCACCCTGCGAAGAAACTTGGACGTGAAGCTCGCACCAAGATGATGCGGCAGCAGACCAAAGGTCGTAAGACGGTCACTGAGAAGAACTTGACTGTCGATGAGAAGGTCCGGTTCCAAGAAGCCAAATGCTGTGAGTCGAGATCGTTCTTCGAGCACGAGGTCTGGACTTTTGACACGGCCTCCAATGCAGATGCTGCAAGAACGTTGACGGCCAGAATGCTTTTGACTTGGTCGAAAAATCCAGATGGATCTCCCCGGGCCAAAGCTCGGTTGATAGTCCGGGGATACAACGACTATGACGCCCTGACAACTGGTCTTGATACTTCCAGTCCCACTACAACCCGACTCAGCCGCAACATGCTGTTGTCGTTGGCAGCTAGTCTTGGCTGGAAGGAATGGACAGCAGATATTTCCACTGCATTTTTACAAGGTCTTCCCCAAGACCGCAAATTATGGATAAAATTGCCGTCGGAATGTTTGAAGCTTCTGGCCGCTTCTGAAGATTGCAGGATGCTTCTCTTCAAACCACGCTACGGGCAGTTGGACGCCCCCCGCAGGTGGTTCTTGGAGGCGACGCGGAGGCTCACCGACTTGAAGCTCAAGCCCCACATGCTTGACCCCTGCACCTTCCTCATCTTCGAAACCTCGTTTCCAGAAGTTCCTCATGAGAAACTTGGTGTTGGAGAAGGTGGTTTGGTTGGGATGATTTGCATCCACGTAGACGATCTACTTGCAGCCGGCCTTGAACATTCTGCAGTATATCAACATGTGATTGCCGAGCTCAAGAAGTCTTTCAGCTTCCGTGAATGGAAGACCGGCACTGACCTTGAGTACTGTGGTGCCTCAATCCACCGAGATGGAGAGACTGTGAGCCTCAAACATGGCCAATATCTACAACGCCTGAAACCTATGACATTGCCAAAACATGTTGGCCCTGAAAAAGCCTTGTGCTCATCTGAGCTGACTGCACTTCGTGGCCTCATGGGAAGCCTATCCTGGCCAGCAGTGCAAAGTTCCCCTCACCTGCAGGCCTCAACGTCTATGTTGGCGGGGGACGTGAGCAAGGGCTTGGCTTCCACAGTCTTTGAAGCGAACAAGTTGCTGAAGTTTGCCAAGCTGAATAGTGATGTTGGATTGGTTTTCTCTCCACTTGGAGACATGCAAGATTGGCGCTTGGTGACTGCTTTTGATGCTTCATTCTGCAGCCGCGCTGATGGAACTTCTCAAGGCGGGTACTTTGTGCTCCTGGCCCCCAAGCGGATTTTGGAAACGGAGGAGGATGTGTATCACATCATCGACAGGCGAAGCTTCAAGCTTCCGAGAGTTGCCAGAAGTTCCTTAGCAGCTGAGTCTCAAGCAGCTGGATGCGCAGCAGATGCAACAGAATTTTCATGCCGCTACTTTGAGCACCTGATGAAGCCTACTTTGAAGTTGGCAGACTTGCTGCAGGTGCAATCAGTGCTGCAACCGGCGATGGTCACAGATGCGAAGTCAGTGTATGACTCTTGCCACTAGGAGTCTATGTCTTCGGTGGATCGGCGTTCTGGGCTCGAAATCCGAGTCGTGAAGGAGCAGCTCCAAAGCTTTGGAGGAAAGCTGCGCTGGGTGTCATCCGAGCGTCAGCTGGCAGACGGACTGACAAAGATGCCTACTCGACAGAGCCTAGCCGACCGCCTGAGACATGGTCGTGTGAAGTTCTTGTACGATCCTGAATATGTGGCAGCGAAAAAGAAGTCACTTGCTGAGCGACAAGCTGAAATCCAATCTTCCTCAAAACCTTTGCCAAATGCCGAGATCGAGATTCCAAAGTATCCCAAGACTCCAAAGCTCTCCGAGATTCCTGAAGAGACTGCGGTCCCTGACGAGTCTGAAGCTTTTGTCAATGACCCGATGACTGAGTCCAATGAAGTTCATGTGTATGAGGAGTTTCCTGAACTCAATGACACCCCGGCCGATGAGCACACTTTTGCCGAGGAGTGTTTTGTTCAGTCTGAGGCGGTGCTTGAGTATGTCAACGCCGCAAGCCATGGCGCTTTGGTGAACAAGGCCACGGTCCTGCTGAAGTATGTGTTCAAGACACTGCGGTGCTGGAACCTTTGTGTTCTCCCTGTGGCTGAGGGCGCCTCCACAGAGATGTGTTTCACGACTGGAAATGTTGTGGCAATAACGGGAGCTAACAACTACTTGCTCTGGTTGCTTTTTGCGATGTTTCTGGTATGCGTTTTTGCCATTTTGGCATTTTTCAGAGTACGACGACTCTGCCATCAACTGCAAAGGGATTTGACTCAAGCTCGAGTCACTCTCCACCACATGTTGGAGGACCTGGCGGCGGCAGACAGCCGTGCTGCGATTGCCCGTGCAGAGGGCGGTGAGATTAATCACCGTGCCAACGTTTTGGCGGTGATGTACGATGAGCTCAACCGTGCCTTCGTTCGGCGATCCATTGGTTGCGAACGAGCCCAAAGAGCCTATGTGGAGATGCGCGATACTGCCATTGAGCGTGAACGCGCTTTGCAGATTGCGACCCATGACTTGGGTGCTGGTTTCGAAGCCATTGCTGCCCTGCAGACCCATTTCCGGACCTATCCTCAGGGCGAAGAAGTCTTTACGCAGGTTGGTTCTGAAATTTGGCACTTGGATGATGAGTGCGATGAGGTCTACGAGCATGGTGGCGAGCTGAGGATCTTACGACCCTGTGCCATTTGCAATCGGCAGAACCTTCAAGAGGTCGATGCAGACCCTGTGGTGCATTTTGATGAGCGGGGAATTCGTATTGTGGACGCACCCGCAGGGATGGAGTTTTAGTCTGTAACATTTCCCCTGTGTGAGTTGCATGTCCATACAACATGTAGCATCCATTCAATTCAGGTGATAGCACTTCACCCTTTTTCACTCCAATGGCCTTATCGGCCCAATATGCCCTAATTGACCTCCTAGGGGAGGGAAACTTGCGCTGACAGCTGCGCTTCGAGCCTGAAAAGGCTTGCACCTTCGTGTTGCCCCACTGCACTTCGGGAGGCGGTGGGCAGTGCTGGTTTGAACCATTTGATCTAGTACTTTGCAGTAAGCTAAATTGTTATTTTCTAAATGTATTTAAATTAATCAGGTAATTTCTTCAAAAAAATGCAAATTTGTAAGAGCCCTTACAAATTTGGCTTACAAATTTGTAAGGGGTTTCACAAATTTCCTTACAAATTTGTAAGCAAACGCCCTTACAAATACCTTACAAATTGCGTAAGGGATTTGTAAGGTTCATCAAAAAAGAACATGAAAAAATGCCTGAAATTTGATCGTTCTGAAAAGAAAAACCATCAAATCGTTAACAAAACCATGGTACTTTACTGGGAAAAAATATATATTTTGTTTTTTTTTGCAAATCCTTGGGGAAAAGTGCCAAACTCAAGTCTCCCGTAAGCAATAACTCCAAGAATCCACAAGCATGATGCAATAATTTCAAACAAAACTGACACAATTAGATGATAACCTCAAACAAGACACGCACAGACACATAGATGCAAACCAGTAACTCAAAAATAATTTCCAGCATCGGTGACTGAGACGAAACCCCTACAGTACCTGCATCTCAAACATGACTGTCCTTAAACATCATTTTTTGACATTGAGCTCATGGTGCTGGGTGACTTTTAGTACCGATTGTTGCCAAAATGAATTTGACCCAATCATTAAGAGTTTCCGTTGGTTCGTCCTGTGCATGTCTAGGAGTTTTTTACGGGGCCCAACTTTGAGTACACTTGACAAGATTTGCAAAGAACATATTATATTTCATCTTCAATTTTGGGCCCATCCCAAGATTATCATTTTTTTGTGGGGCCCAAAAGCATTCAAATTTGGACCCCACGAAAAATGCGTCTTTTGGGGGGGTCCAAAGTGTCCACCCAGGTTGGGGTACTTATCGTTACATTGTGACTTACAGCCCCCTACAAACGAATGCAGCATTTCCTTAAAAGGAATATACAAGTATTTTCAATTTTTCTTAGAGAAATAAAGCAATTTCTGGAAAGGAGGCGGCATAATTTCATAATGGAATCCTTTGAGTACCCAGTTTACACCATATGGTATTCCCTGAAGAAACTGTTGATGCAAGTATTTGCAAAACTTCCTTCACAAGAGCGTGAACCATTTGATAACCAAATATCTATTGTCTCTTGTCACAGAATATTTTTTCTGCAATACTGCTTCTTATATTTACGGGATTATTCTGTTTTGAATCTTTTCCTGGACCCAAAAGCGTCTGCCGCGCGCATTTCGCGATTTGTGCATTCTGCATTTGCAAATGGACATGTCTACAACAACTATATATGCGCAATTAGAACTGGAACTACAGACAGGGTCAATATGGTTCCCCTCGCGTTAACGCCATTTTACAATTGGTGTCGCCTATCCAAAGAAAACATCCTCTTCATCGACGCAATCGAAGGAACTATATTAGGTGTCCAATGGCCAATTGGTCCCTGGGGCTCACTTTCGAGTGCCAGGAGTTCCGTTGCTTCTTTGAAACATGGCACGCGTATTCACCGTGTTACTCAGACACAACATAACCTGAGACTTCAGACTGTCGGGGTTTCTCAGATCCAAGTTGGCCTGAGACTTCCCTGTGTAGCTCTCAAGATGCACGGAGCAACTCAAAAGCCGCGCGCCTCCCTTTTTCCTATGACTTCATCGAGCCACTGTGTTGCAGTATTGTACACATCGATTTGTGCTGTGTCATCCAACAGCTGGCCATGCTAATCTTCTGTATTGTTTCAAGTGACAACTGGAGACCTGTGAACCTGCCTTCAGTGCATTAGCTAATATGTGACACCCCGCCTTGGTGGGACTTTTCTTTGAAATTTCCTACCAATACGTTGTGCTATTTCATGCAATTTACTTTGGCCCATTACCAGGCCCTGTGCCATGCATTTATTTCTCGAATGTAGTTTCCAGGCACATTGAAACACACCACAAATTTGACACACAACTGGCTATCAGTGTCTCACCAGTTTTGTGTCCACTCACTACCACCACAAGCACTGATTGCGTCATGCGATATCCATCAATGCCTCAACCTCGTGGAGTGCTCTCAGCACTTCTGCAGCTTCTGCCCAATTGCCCTAAATAGCAGCTGCGTCATGCCTCTGCCTCAAGGTGTTTGCAGCCCTTTCCAAACGAATGCGATTTGCCCTTGAAAAGGCTATCATCCTGTCATACTCGTCATTGTCCAAATGTCCATAGTGTAATGTAGCCCATTCGTCAGGGTCGCTCACTTCGCCTTGGCTGCTATTTTGATACCTGATGCGTCGATCTTCTGGTCTTTCATCAGGCATTTCCTCGTCCTCATCTTCATCTTCATAGTCGAAGTTTGCAGGTCGATTGATGACCTGACCATTCAGAGGAACTCCATTGAGCGCTGCATGGACGATGTCATCTCCATTTGCATCGTCGCCTTCATCAGGTGGATCGTCACCGCCTCCATATCCCATATCTTCTTCTTCTCCTTCCATCCCTTCCTCATTCAACACAACATCAGGATGTTGAGGTTGTCCAGGTTGTCGAGGTTCGTCCACTCGAGCCCTTTCACCTCCAAGGTATTCTACCAAGTCTGCATGAATGGACTCCAGGTCGATCATCACATCACCCCTTTGTCCTGCAGCCCGAAACCTCATGTGGAGGTAGCCAATCTCCTGTTCCAATAGCCACCTTGCTATCTGCAGACTGGGGTAGATCCACAACCGATGTCTCCAACCCATTGTTGGGTGGAGCAAGCCTTCGCTCAAGACATCTCACCCAGACACTGTCACGCCATATCAATGGCCCCAAAACCAGAAAGGTAAAACCAGCCATCAGCACTGCGCATCCAAGTGTAAATACCACCAGCTTGCACATTGTGAAAACCATCATCACAATTCCATGGGTTGCAAAGGTCACCCATCCATCGACCGCATCTGCAATGATCGCCATTGTTGTGTCCGGACTGAGAAATTCCACTGGGACTCCTGCACCTGAAGCTGAGCTGCAACCTTTCAATTGTGAACAAACTCCAAGTGCAGCTGTTGCAATTCGAGCCAAGCGCACAACTTGTTGTCGAGTGACTTGATTCACCCTGCGCGCTTGTCTGATCTCGTTGTCATCGTTCACCTCATTGGCCATGAAAAGACCAATCAACTTTCCCAAGAACTTGCGCCTCTCACCACTGAGACGTTTCGTGTTCAAGTCGCTTGGATTGAGCTTCGTGTTGATCTTGTGGATTGTAAATATTCCAGCCCTCAGCAAGTTCTGCAAGTAGAACTGTCGAATCTGGACATGTTTCAACTGTCCTGTTCCTGCTCGTTGAACCAGAGCCATAGCTGAGGAGGAGTCTGTGAACAACCTTTGCTGCACGTCGGTGTTGTTCTTCTCACTGGCATCCTTGCAAAGAAATTTGCACAGCCTGTAAAGAAACATACATTCCACCATCAAGCCATTTGCAGCATATAACTCGGCTTCACAGCTTGACAACGCCACTGAAGCTTGCGTTCTGAAAATGCTCAGCACCAAAGCTCCATTGAGAAATACCAGGCCAGATGATGTACTCTTGCGAGTTGATTTACAGCCCGCCCATGAGCTGTCACTGAATGCATCAATGTTGAACCGGGCTGTCGACTGCTCTGAAGGAATTGTCACCTCATCTGCAATGATCCCATCATCCCTCCAGGCATCAAAAATACACTGGCCTTCATCAGTGTTCTGCAGCAGCAATCCATCATCTGCTGTCCCATCCAGGTATGAGGCCAAATGCTTCAGCGCTGACATCGCCTTGATGGTCAGTCTGGACATGTAGGAGGACAACGTTTTGACTGCACATTGAACATCTGGCCGATCCATCGCCAGATACAACGCCAAGCCAAGGCCAGACCTGAATGTAGCTGCCTGCTCAGCATCAAGCAATTCACTTTCCACCAGCAAGTCTGCATTGAAGTTCTCCAACGTTGCATGGTATGGCAATCCTTTCTTCCTCCTCCCACTGCCCTTCATCAAAGCAACCAACTTCGGGATGTAGGTGGAGTTTGGCTGGATGAGAATTCCATCGGATTGCATTGTCATCCGGTTCTTGAGATACATCAGTTGTTTCCCACTCCCAGGCAAGTAAGGACAGTCCAGCTTCATTGTCAAAGTTGCACCAACTGTCTGCTGAAACCATTCCACATCACCAGGATTGCTGACAAGCAAAATGTCATCCACGTGGATGTTGACAAAGATCTTCTTGTTGATGTCCTTGTGACGCAAGATTGTCGGTGCACCTGGAAAAGCCTCAAGATCAGCTTCTTCACATAGGCCACCAATATGCTGGTGCCATCTGAGTGCTGCATTCCTCTGCCCGGGTAGGCATCGTTTCAACAACCAATGTGTATGTGGGTTGCCTGTCCACCTCCTGATCCACATGGGAATTTTCACATACGCCAATTCCACCTGAGGAACCATCAGGAACGCATCTTTCACATCCAATGCTGAAACTGCCAAGTTGTAGATGAGGGCAAACGTCAGCAACATACGCGCTGATGCAAATGAGGATGTCGGTGAAAAGTTGTTTTCACCTGTTGCACCAGTTTTGAACTCCCTTGCAAAAATTCTGCATCTTCGGACCCATTGCTGATCCCTGAACCTCCAGTCGTATGCCAGAGTTGTGTCCACCACGTTTTGTACTGCAGCATCATCGTCTGAGAGAACCACCGGCTGTATCACATCCATCTTGTAGAGCTTCTCAACTTCATCCAATGCTGCTCTTTCTTCCAGCCCCTGAAGTTTCTCGAAACTGACATTTGGTGGACCATCACCTTCTCCTTGGCCACCAATGTACTCATCCTCAGAGTCATGAAACAAAGCATCATCCTCAAAGTCATCAGGGTACATGCTTTCATCGTTGTGGCACATGTCGATCTCTTCGACCTGATTGACCTGATCGTCTGTGCGGCTTGCCTTCATCTTTGGTACTGGCACTGGATCATCATCCATCTTTTGAGCCTTTGTTCTAGAGCTTGAAGGAATCTCGACATCCACATCACTGTCTCTTTCAGCCATGGGTGCCATAGGTACACCCCCACCTTGATCCAACTCCTTTGTTGGGTGATTGGGGGGTTGCTGCAGGTGAGAACGGATTCTCTAAGCCAGCCTCTTCCCACGTCCTTGCATCTCTCAACTGTTCATTGTCTTGGCCTCCTTCAGATGGAGAGTAGCCTTCAGACACATAGTCTCTGACCGCTTCTGCATCTTCATCGATTGTATTCGGTGCTGGGGCTTGAAGAGGAAGAATTGTCTGTTTGGGCTTCACCTGTCGAAGACCAAACACTTGACTGGGGATCATCTCAACTCCCAGAACCAACGTAGCATCCCATTCCTCTCCAATACGCCTGACAGAGGCCTGAGATTGAATTGATCATTGCAGTGATCAATTTGACACTGACAATTTCAATCTGTGTCATTGCAGTTTTCAATTTGACATTGACAATTTCAATAGCGCTGTTGATGATTGTATTCACTTCAACAACTTCAGCTGAGGTACAAAAACAGCAAAGCGAAATCTGAAACGTGGATATGCATCCTTGAAAAAGGCAGGCATCAATCCTACCAAAACGGAGAGCATCATCGACATTGGTGCCGGAAAGTTCTTCGTCTGCTGCAGTGCTGGGCTTTGTCCAACATTGACCGCAAGCCGTTGCCAATCTAGAAGCTATTGGCTGACCAAAGTCTTTGCCCCAGAGCTTATTTAGGCATGTCAAGCTACCAAAGTTTATTGTCACTGACATCCAGCCAATCTTTGTCTTTTTGCTGAGGCTCACCGCAGGATGACTGCGGCAGAAATGGCCCGTTTACAGGGGTTCCAAACCGGTGATGTTGCTTGGAAGGCGGCAGCAACGCCAATCACTGCGAGAGGACACCAGGTTGGCAACTCCATGAGTGTGCCCGTCCTTCAGGAGGCCATAAAGGCAGTGTTGAGCGCAGCCGGGCTGATGTGAATTTAATTCAATGCGCAGTAGTGTCAGAGTCTAGTGTCACACACTGGCCCATATCATGAAGTCAAGTCTTTGATGAAAGTTGCTGTCAATGTCTTTTCAAATCACTGTCAATGCCAGTGCCGATCACACTTGGCTTACTCCTCGTCTCGCAATGGCATGATCGTCATTGACAGGTATAGCGCCATGTTGTTCCATTTGAAATTGTAGGTTTGCCTGCGGATTCCCAAGTACTGAGAAGCTACCTGTCGGCCAATCAAAGTTCGCGGAAACTGCCCAGGAGATTCTGCATGAGATTCTTCATGACCAGTGTCATTGAAAGTTTTCTGCTGCCCTCTTTTTCAGGTCAGAAGTCGCTCACTAACATGTTCACTTCTGGACAATGACGGCTTGCAATCCATGTGTTTGAACAATAGCTGATTCTCAATTATGCATGTTCGGCAGTACTCGTGTCGACGCAAGTCAGTGTCAGTGACCATCAGCTTAGTAGCGTCAGTGCCTGCCACGTCTTTGGCAACCATGGCGCCTGCAAAGCGGGCCAAATCGAAAGCTTCGAAAGGCGAATCTCTTGGTGCAGGACCAGTGTCTGTGACAGTTCACTGAGCACGGTTTGCAGTTGACTTGATTTTCATTTGGGTGTTGAATAGTTTTTGGATTTTTTTTTGGGCAAGGTTTTGGATTTTTTTTGGGTCTCTGGTCTGGTACCATTTGCCTTGTATTTGCAACAGCTTGGAACTTGAACCTGTCATTTTGCATGGTATTTGCTGCATTTTGGTATGCTCACCGTCCATTTTGCATGGTATTTGCTACATTCTGGCATGTTTGCCTNGCATGATATTTGCACATGTTGGTACTTGCAACGTTTATGTGGGTTTCTTTTAGGGTTTCATTTTGGGTTTCTTTAAGGTTTCTTTAGGGTTTCATTTAGTGTTTCATTAAGGGTGTCATTTATTGCATCTTTAAAGTTTCTCAAGGTTTTCATTTATCATACCTTTAGGGTTTCTTTATGGTTTAAGTAGGGTTTCATTTAGGGTTTCTTTTAGGGTGTTGGGGTGTCTTTAGGCTTTCAGTCTGCCATTTTGCATGGTATTTGCTGCATTTTGGCACTTGAACCTCTTATTTTACATGATATTTGCTACATGTTGGTACTTCAAACGTTCATGTGGGTTTCTTTAGGGTTTCATTTGAGGTTTCTTTAGGGTTTATTTAGGGTGTCATTTATTGTATCTTTAGGGTTTTATGTAGAATTTCATTTATTGTATCTTTAGGGTTTCTTTAGGGTTTCATTTAGGGTTTTTTA
>BGPT01002971.1:29952-42620 GCA_003297045.1 Symbiodinium sp. clade C Y103
CTTGTTGACTGGCCGGGCCACAAGAGTATTGATGATCTTTTCACCACTTCTAATGCTCACTCTGGCACACTTGACACGATGTCTCTCTTGTGCATACTTGCATGTTGGCATGGCAGGAATCACCTCCTCATCTTGATATGCCTGGTGAAGCTGATTAATGATACTGGCTACGCCCTTTTTGCTTTTCTCCAATTTTTCAAGTTGCTCTTGGGCTCTAGCCTTTTGTTTCTTCTCAACTTCAGTCTCGGCAATCTTCTTTTGTTCATCTCTAATTGCCGCTCTTCTGGCTTTAGTAGACATCGATTGCCAAACGAATGATGGGATGTCAATCGGTTTGCTTGATCCTTTATATCTCCTCGTTTTGAAACCATCTGCACTATAGTATTGGGGATCATCCTTTCTGATCTTTTCAACCTCACCAGTCTTGGGATTAATGACTTCAATCAAGTCCTTCCCATCTCCTTCATCGGCGGGTGCTTCCAAATCTTCATCACGAACCACAGGAGAGTTCCTTTCACGGAAGTCAGTGATCTCTTTGTGGAAAACGGATGCCATTACTTCACATGTAGCTACTGATTCTTCAAGAACACGATCCTTTGAGTAGGGCCACATGATGAAGTTCTGATCAAGTATGAACCAGGCTCCATCTTTTCTGTGGAAAGTGGATCGATACGGGAAGTCGGCAACGTCAAAAGAGTCAATTGCATCGACATAAGATTCGGAGTTCTCTTTGATGTTGACATGACATCCAGCATACTGATACCACCCTTCGCGATTCTTGATATGANCATCGACATAAGATTCGGAGTTCTCTTTGATGTTGACATGACATCCAGCATACTGATACCACCCTTCGCGATTCTTGATATGATTCAGGAAAGCTAACCGCTTTTCATCATGTAATGCATGTGCAGTGGATGGTTGGAAGTCATCCCCCTCTTCCGGATCCTCAACTGGCTTGGCGTCCTGATCTTCCAAAGTCGGCTCATGGTTCCCCAGAGCTTCTTCTTGCCCTGGATCATACTTCCCAAATACTGAGCGACCTTGAAGTGGGAATTTGCTATCTTCAGATTTGATGACCTTCAGAACTCTCAATACTTCGGCAGTTCCGTTGGCTTCATTTNGCGACCTTGAAGTGGGAATTTGCTATCTTCAGATTTGATGACCTTCAGAACTCTCAATACTTCGGCAGTTCCGTTGGCTTCATTTTCAAGAAGATTCTTTGTCGGTGCAACCATGAATTCATTTCTCCAACTGAACTCTGGATGGATTGCATAGCCAAGGAAGAGAGCTGGACTTGATGTTGGGTCAAACCGGAGTCCCTCTTTGTTCTTCTTTCTAGGGCCATTCCAATAGTCCACCAAACATCCAAAAGGATACAATGGTCCTTCGAACTTTGATCCAAATCTCAATTCCCATGGTGTGGGCTCAGCCCCCCGGGCGACGACGTTCTGCATGAAACACCAATGTCTGGCGGCATGAGGCCAATGCCAATGGTTGAGTCCAGCTTGCAGTAAGTTGACTCGAGTACCTTCTAGCACGGACCTGACAGCACGCTCGGCTTTGGCGTTGGACTGTGAGATGTAGTCTCTACTTAGAACATGCCGACAATTTAATATCTTCATCGCTGAAATCAACTCAGGTGCATTGTCACTGTAAAAGACTCCAATCTTCTCAGTATGCCCAACGAAGTGTTTCATTGCCAAGACGGCAGCATTTGTAGTACGTCTCGCGTTGGGGTAAACATACATGAACCCGGTGGCAATATCTTTCACAACCAGAGCAGTTTTCTCATCATCGATCCCAACTTCTTCCTCATCTCTTGTTACAAGAAAATCTGCAGTGATGTGATCCCCAAAATTCTCAGCATCGACCTTGGTTGAGCCTCCAACAGCATATGAGGGTGGTTTGAACATCTTAGCCCTTTGACAAATGTCACAGAAGGGGTTCTTGGGAATATGGGTGAGCATGTGCTGAATAGACTTAGCTTCTTCACGCAATGCCTTTTCTCCCAAAGATCTCTTCTCCTCAACATCGTCATCTTGGACATGACTGCTACTACCTCTCGATCTTGGTTCAACAGGTGGCTCAACCTCCCGGTCGGCATCAACATCCTCATCAGCCCTGTTCTCGTCAGGCTGAGGCTCCAGAGCTTCGACGGGTTCGTCTCCGATGATTTCAATCTCTCCATCTGGCTCGGGGGATTGTTGTGCTTCTTCGGATGCTGGTAGGGTCACACTAGGTCTGCGTACTGTGGAAGGAGTTGCGATCTTGGTTGAATTGTTTGCAAGGTAGGGAACATAATCTTTGACAACCAGTTCAATTCGGTCCCCATTTGGTTTGATCATGTAGGGATTTTCCCCTTTTGATCCTCGCCACACAAAGTCGTAACCATCATCTATGCATCGCATCCCAACTGATATCACGGGTGGAGTACTTTTGACAAGGTATGGATCAATGGTCTTCCCTAGTTTAGGCACAAACACTCGTCCTTGTTTTGCTGATGAACTTTCACCGTTTGCAGTGATCATCCGAATTGGGTTGTCCGAGTAGTAGCCATAATCATCAGGGAGTTCACTGTCATTTACCAAGTCTTGAGCACTTCCCGTATCAGCTATCCAATCGAGGTTCAAATTGACCGCACCTTGAACATCATCTTTACATTCCGCAGGGNACTTCCCGTATCAGCTATCCAATCGAGGTTCAAATTGACCGCACCTTGAACATCATCTTTACATTCCGCAGGGGTAGCTGTAATTCCCTTAGGGATACAGTGATCACACCCAAAATCAGTGTCACATAAATAGGCACATTTGCATCTCAAACCTTGAAGGCAGTTGGAAACCGATCCCGCCAACATAGTGCCAACCAATGCGGCATCATTGACAGCATCTTGGTCAAATTCAAANACATTTGCATCTCAAACCTTGAAGGCAGTTGGAAACCGATCCCGCCAACATAGTGCCAACCAATGCGGCATCATTGACAGCATCTTGGTCAAATTCAAACGGATGACCCCAAGGGAAAGTAGTTTTCCCTGTGGTCACGTTGTTTCCAATTGGCCTCAAGTTCCCTCGGGCTTTGAACCTGGTGACATCCGGCTTATCGTCAAAACGAATGGACGGACAGCAGATCCTAGGCTGAGGGGCGATCATTGCCTGAGACACGGATGCAAGCATGGATGCAACCAAACATACAGCTGCTGGGGAGGCTTTGCTGGAATTAGAAGCCGCTCCTTTGGACTTGGGTGATCGGGAATTGCGGGGACTTTTCTTCCCAGGACTCCGAGAGTTCTTCCTCTTAGGGCTGCGACTAGACTTCTTTCCTTTGGAATCGCTACTAGCTGAACGAGCTGGAGTAGCTTGTCTAGGCTTGCCTGCGGGACCCTCATGAGAAAACTTGCAATTCTCCCCACGATCACAACGGCCCTGTTTCCAAAACTTGCATTGCTTAGTCTTATTCCCTTTCCCCTTTGGAGATTTGGAACGATCTGATGAGCGACCTCTTGGGGTGCTAGGCTTTCGACTCTTGTCACGTGGCTTGGGAACCTCATGTTTGTACGTACAGTTGTCTTTCGTACAACTCCCCTTATTCCAAGCTACACAATACCCTTTGGGGATAAAGCCCGTCTTGCCCTCGACAGCTGGTGTGGAGGGGCGACCGGCACCGGACAGACCTTTGGCTACTCGATCACGATTTGCCTCAAGCCGTTCACGGTCCAAATGGCGTCGCACAGCAGAAACAAGGAAATTGTACGTTCTCTTTTCATCGCCTTCTATGGCTCGATGATACTCGTTCATATCATGTTGGATGGCCTTACAATTCTTCACTTGCTTGTAGAAGAGTGTCTCAAGGACGGATTCGTCAGGAACCTGTGTAATCCCGGCCAACACTTGATCCCAGTTGGATATGAAAGACTTCAAATTGTCCCCTCTCAACTGAACACTGAACAGATCTTGAAGGGCATATGTTGCACCATGTTTGATGTTGGCACTGAAATGGTCATGCAACATGAACAGCACTTGACGTCCCCTCACAATCCGACCGGCAGTCGCCTCGGTTTCCTTAAAGGTATCAACCTTCCTACCGAAGTCACCCGTGATGATATTGGTAAGAGCTGACAGTAGCTTGGCATCCAATGTTGCAAATGGCGCAACCTTCCGGAGCGCTTCAAGTGTCTGACTTTCTTTCCAAGTCTCACTAATCCACTCGAAGGCTTTGTCAGGGTCAGTAGATGCTGCAACTACCGCTTCACGGGTTTTAATTCTCCAGTTACGGTAAGTCTCTGCCAATGGGAAACCGGGGATCTTGATTGTGTCAGCTTCTTTGATTTTGGGCTTGTCATCTGACTTCGATTCAAAGNATTCTCCAGTTACGGTAAGTCTCTGCCAATGGGAAACCGGGGATCTTGATTGTGTCAGCTTCTTTGATTTTGGGCTTGTCATCTGACTTCGATTCAAAGGATCCTCCCAAAAACTTGATCATGCGTTTCCGGAACTTCTCATCACTATCATCTGANAGCTTCTTTGATTTTGGGCTTGTCATCTGACTTCGATTCAAAGGATCCTCCCAAAAACTTGATCATGCGTTTCCGGAACTTCTCATCACTATCATCTGAATTACCCCCATGATCTCCATCGTCACCATCATCATCCGGGGGGTTGGATCCCTTGGACGGCTTTTTCTTCTTGTCCTTGGGATCTTTCTTATCCTTCCTATCCCCAGAACCCCTTGGAGGATCAGGTGGGTTAGGAGGATCACCCCCTGGCTTGCCATTCCCCCTTCTATCGTCCCTTCCATCCTTACCGGATTTGTCCCCATCATCTCCATCTCCATTGTCGTCTCCATGATCAAAGGGGTTGTTGGTGTCCCACGGTCCATCATCATAAGCCTCAGTCGGTTGATGTGGCTCTGATGGTGAGGTAGGAGGATCATAATTTGGAGTATACTCGGCATCCCCTCCCGGAGAGCGTCTGGTTTCCATCTTTGGAGGAATAGGCGCCTTCAATTTGGGATTTATGTAGGTGATGTTGATATCTCCATCCTCTCTACCAAGTACATGACAAACTGGATTCGGCATGGACTCCATTTGGGATGAACGTCGGGGCACTAGGACGCATAGGTGGTGGAACGGCGGATGCTTTGGCAGTCTGGGATGACAGGGCCGCAGCAATGGTTGTCCTCGGAGGCAAGACCTCAGTGGCAGTCTCCACGACCGGAGCCGGACGAGCCTGAGCGAGCTGGGAATCAATCATGCTCTGCAACNAGTGGCAGTCTCCACGACCGGAGCCGGACGAGCCTGAGCGAGCTGGGAATCAATCATGCTCTGCAACTTCAAATTATGTTGCAATTGGGCTTGAACTAATTGCTCCAACTGAGCAATCCGATCATTTTGAACACGACGATCCTCTTCAGCCTTACGCTTCAACTCCTGAATTTCCATTTCCTTACTTGAGATTGATTGANTTGAACACGACGATCCTCTTCAGCCTTACGCTTCAACTCCTGAATTTCCATTTCCTTACTTGAGATTGATTGACGATGATTTGCATCAACAACTCTCTGATAGGCCTGAACTTTCTCATTCATGTGAGCCTGTTGTTGGCGAATATGCTCTTGTGCCTCATGCTTAATAGTCTCTCTATACAAATGTCCCTCTCGGTTCAACACGTCTTCATTTGACTGGATAACAGCTTTAACCCTCTGTTGTTCATTACTCTCATGTGCTCGAAGGGCTTCCACAAGTTCCTCAGTGCGAACGTCATGCACGGCTTGGGCCCGGGATTCAGCCTGAGTCAAAATTTCACGATGGCGGATCTCGGCCGTTGCTTCCACAAGGCTTGTCATTGCGGGGTCTTGTGAATGCAAATGCACGCTTTGATTGACGAAATTCACCTGGGGATGATCAACATGAACATTCTCCTGAAAGTGATTGGTCACANTTGCGGGGTCTTGTGAATGCAAATGCACGCTTTGATTGACGAAATTCACCTGGGGATGATCAACATGAACATTCTCCTGAAAGTGATTGGTCACATTCACTTGGTTCAAACTTCGAGACATTGGCCCGCCCTCCCGGGGAGCTTCGGGAGCAAAACCACGGTGGTTGAAACCTGCGTGAGAAGGCACAACTGCGTTCTGCAACGGAGGCAGTGATCTTCGCTCCCTAAGACTCCTAGATTTGTCGGACGAAGGCGGGGTGCTGATATCAACTGAGAACGGACTGTTTGCTATAGGCAATGTCACGGGATGTGCCATGGCAGCGTCGGAGGAGGACGACCCGTTGCCCTCTGGGGAAGCACCAGAGGGGGCAGACATTCCTACAAAAGAGAGAATAGGAGCTTACGGCTGATAACCTGTTTTACAGGAGTATCAACCACAAAGGCACTACAAGTTTCACGCCTGTTTTCGTCTTGAGCCAGCGTACGACAGTAGAGTTATATGTACATACTACCNCCACAAAGGCACTACAAGTTTCACGCCTGTTTTCGTCTTGAGCCAGCGTACGACAGTAGAGTTATATGTACATACTACCAGTGATATCTGTGAAAAACAGTTTCCACCCTCCGGGAATGGCTGCTTACGCGGTGGATGTTGGGGGTCAGAGAATATTGGGAACAATCAATTTGAAATGATTCTATGATCAATCAAATGTATGAAATTAATCAATCTATTTATCAATTCTATCATGTGATTTGGAAACAATCAAATACATGGTTGGAATTATAGACTAATTTCATTTGATACAGTCTCTCCATGTGGCCCGTGGATTCATCCGCTGGCCTCCAACTTCAAAGTGATTTCCTCTGCCTCAATGTCCAACAACTCCTAAGGCTGTTGTCCACTTTGCAGTTGGGACCAAGATTGCCACCATAGCAACATCTGGAGATAGCTTGCAGAAAGTGACTCATGACTGATTGTATGGACTTTATAAGGGGTTCAGAATAGTTTTAGGATATTTTGTTGATCAGTTTTGTGACTTTTTGGGGGATTTCTTTCCTGGCACCATTTGCCTTGTATTTGCAACAGTTTGGAACTAGAACCTGTCATTTTGCATGGTATTTGCTACATTTTGGCATGTTCACCTNCCTTGTATTTGCAACAGTTTGGAACTAGAACCTGTCATTTTGCATGGTATTTGCTACATTTTGGCATGTTCACCTTCCATTTTGCATGGTATTTGCTACCTTTTGGCATGTTCACCTTCCGGTTTGTATGGTATTTGCTACATTTTAGCATGTTCGCATTCCATTTTGAATGGTATTTGCTACAGTTTAGCATGTTTGCATTCCATTTTGAATGGTATTTGCTACATTTTGGCACTTCAACCTCTCATTTTGCATGATATTTGCTACATGAGGGTTTCATTTAGGGTTTCATTTAGGGTTTCATTTGGGGTTTCATCTAGGGTTTCATGTAGGTTTTCATTTAGGGGTTCATTCAAGGTTTCATGTAGAGTTTCATGTAGGGTTTCATTTAGGGTTTCTTTAGGTTTTCATTTAGGGTTGCATTTAGGGTTTCATCTAGGGTTTCATGTAGGTGTTCATTTAGAGTTTCATTTAGGGATTCTTCAGGGTTTCATTTAGGGTTTCCTTTAAGGTTTCTTTTAAGGTTTCTTTAGGATGTCATTTAGGGTTTCTTTAGGGTTTCATTTAGGGTTTCTTTAGGGTTTCGTTTATGGTTTCTTTAGGGTTTCATTTAGGGTTTCTTTTAGGGGTTCATTTAGGGCTTCATTAAGGGTTTCTTTAGGGTTTCATTTAGGGTTTCTTTAGGGTTTCATTTAGGGTTTCATTTAGGGTTTCATTAAGGGTTTCTTTATGATTTCATTTAGGGTTTCATGTAGGGTTTCATATAGGGCTTCATTTAGGGTTTCATGAAGGGTTTCATTTAGGGTTTCAATAAGGGTTTCTTTGGGGTTTCATTTAGGGATTCGTTAGGGTTTCATTTTGGGTTTCTCTAGGGTTTCATTTAGGATACAAACAGGAGAGAATAAAGCAAAAGAAAAAGCAAAGCACCAAGTTGGCACCAAGAGACAGTAAAGAAGAAGCAGAGCANAAGCAAAAGAAAAAGCAAAGCACCAAGTTGGCACCAAGAGACAGTAAAGAAGAAGCAGAGCAGCAAAAACGCATGACTGCAGAAAAAGAAGAAGTAGAACCAGAAAGGCAAGCAGAGAAGCAGGAAAAGCAAAAAGCGGAAAAACAGGCAAGCAGAAAGAGAGAAGCAAGAAGAGCAGAGAAGCAGAGAAGCAGAAAAGCAGAGAAGCAGAAAAGCAGAGAAGCAGAGAAGCAGAAAAGCAGAGAAGCAAAGAAGCAGGAAAAGCAAAAAAACGGAAAAGCAGAAAAGAGAGAAGCAGGAAAGTAGGAATCAAAAAAAACGAAACTGATCAAAAAAAAACCTAAAATAATTAGCCCTCCCTTGAAAAGTGCGTGCGAATGTTTCAAAATGCTCCTAACTTATGAACCTGAGTTGATTTAAAGCATTCGAGTCCAAACCATCAAACTCACACAAGGTTCATTCGCAAGGGATTTAGGGATCACTTCATGGAAGAATGCCGCTGCCTATTAGCAAGCCATGTCAAGCCCATGTCCTTTGCTTTCAATTCGATGGTGAGTTGCTCCTGCAAGCGCCTTGCAGAACTCTACCACTCCCCAGCAAAGCCGCAAATAAAAAGATCGATAATGAGAATGAAAACAACAAAATTTTGAAACCACAAGAACACGTGGAGTACCTATCAGCGGACTTAGATTTTGGGTTTTTAGGTGCATCACCTTTAAAACCTGAGTTCCGAAACTTTTTCCAAACAATTGTACATCAGACTACATCGGATTGTAGCCTACATTTCAACTCACGTCCATGTATGAGGTCTCAACGAATGAGCTTGCCCATTCTAAGGCACCGGCTCGACCACAGATTTCAGACTACTACCAGCGCCACCCTGGTTCCACATTGGTCAATGGCTCTCAGAGTGCCAAACATTTGGCTATGGCTCAAAAAACGGGTATGGAACGGTACGCGGTGATCCGGACGTATGGAACGAAGGAGTTACACAAATGGTCTGAAATGAATTCAATCTCTTGATCGCCTGTGGGTCCGGGGTATGGATCGGGACCTTACATTTTGAGCTGCAGCCATTTGTGTACGTATCCATCTGTCATCCAAGCAACACATTACATGTATACGGGTGTACCAATGTTTGCAATTCCCACTTGCCAATGATCTGGGTTTTCTAGACAGGCAACATGGCCCATGGCCCATAAGATCCCGTAAGCATGATCTTCCAATGACTAGGAACTGTACAAAAAAAATGCGGAAAAAGATGCCACCTTCAGCCACCTTCCATGTGTGGCTAATTGGGTCCTACAATATGAAGCACATCAAGTCCATCTCAACGCCTGCAACCTCACACCAGGTCACGCCCGTACAGAATACGCTGACATTTTCGTTCATTTTTTTGTTTCTTCCGCTAAAAATGTCCAAGTGACCTCAGTGAGAAGAACGCAACCCCAGTGCCTTCACCGCAGGTGACATTGCACCCTCCATGTTGACAGCATCGGCAGCGGCAGCAAAAGCAAACTCTTCTTGGACCTGCTGTTCATCGGATTGCGTAGTTTGTGCTGATGCACAGGTTTTTGGCATATCCGATGGTCCATGGCCTTTTGTTTAAAATGCAAGACCCCAAAACCATTCATTTGAATGAAAAGAATTTATGTGAAGAAACTCCAGGTTCCGAATATATTCAGCTCAAACTCAAGTAGAAAAGGGTAGCCAAAGGTAGCGTAGAGGTGAGAAGAGTTGAAGGGAGTTGAGAAGAGCTGGGAAGAGTTGAGAAGAGTTGGGAAGAGTTGAGACGAGCTGAGAAGAGTTGAGAAGAGTTGAGAGGAGCTGAGAAGAGTTGAGAAGAGTTGGGAAGGGCAGAGAAGAGTTGAGAAGAGCTATGAAGAGTTGAGAAGAGTTGCAAAGGGTAGAGAACACTGGGGAACACATGAGAAGAGTTGAGAAGAGTTGTGAAGGGCAGAGAAGAGTTGAGGAGAGTTGGGAAGAGTTGAGAAGAGTGTGGAGAAGAGTTGGGAAGAGTTGAGAAGAGCTGCGAAGAGTTGAGAAGAGTTGAGAAGAGTTGGAAAGAGTTGAGAGGAGCTGAGAAGAGTTGAGAAGAGTTGAGAAGAGTTGAGAGGAACTGAGAAGAGTTGAGAAGAGTTGGGAAGGGCAAAGAAGAGTTGAGAAGAGCTATGAAGAGTTGAGAAGAGTTGCGAAGGGTAGAGAACAGTTGGGAACACATGAGAAGGGTTGAGAAGAGTTGGGAAGGGCAAAGAAGAGCTGGGAAGAGTTGAGAAGAGCTGGGAAGAGTTGAGAAGAGTTGGGACGAGTTGAGAAGAGCTGAGAAGAGTTGAGAAGAGTTGAGAGGAGCTGAGAAGAGTTGAGAAGAGTTGGGAAGGGTAGAGAAGAGTTGGGACACTTGAGAAGAGCTGAGAAGAGTTGAGAAGAGTTGAGAAATGTTGAGAAATGTTGAGAGAAAGACCTTTTAACAGAAAGAATCTTCTCCAAGAGGAGATTTCAAGCGAAAGAATATTAAGTGAAGTTCGGTTGATGACCGCAGATTGGTTGTCCATAGCTGCGGGGACTCAACAACGATGTGTGGAGCGATCATTGAACCACAACACCCAAAGCGCAAAGTCTCTTTGCGCTCAAACATCACTGCAAGCCTGATAGGTAAAATTTGTTCCGCACTCCTACATGAACACATTTTCCTTCCAAAAACCTCCGCCACTCATCTTGACGTTTTGATCATTTTGTGCGGGGTATGTTTCCAACAAAATGGACTATTTTTTGATGATTTGGTTGTATCCCTATGCTACGAAACCCCCAAATTCCTGAACCCCTGATACAGCATAAAACAGAATCCATCCTTGAGCCAGACCCCATGAGACTGAGTTCAAAATTCCCAAGGCCGGATACCCTTGTTGCCTGCATGGCTGCAAGCTCACGTTCGAAGGAATCTTGACTCTTGGCAGCTTCTTCTGCCTTGTGTTGCTGTCCCAGACCCAGAAAACTTTGACCATCCCGAATGGATGTGAGATTTTTTTCTCTTGAAAATGGACATGTTCCTGGTTCTTACACGATAAAGCAAAGCGTCATAAGACAGGAAGACAAAAGAAAAAAATATGCACCACTTAGAGCCCAACAAGACAGTAAAGACCGAGACATCTTCTCGATGATAGACAAAAATGAGTGATACTACCGTCAAGCCGCGAACTGAGCCGTGAAAGAATATCATACATATCATACCCTATCATATCATATCACATCATATCATACCATATTATACCGTATCACATCATATCGCATCGTATATTGTATCGTATCATATCATGTCGTATCGTATCATATCATACTTGAGGCGAGGGGGAGGTACAAAAGCTAGCAGGTTGCTACTAATGTTGCACCGGAGACTGTTCAGTTGCAAGAGTAAACTGGTCACGATGATAGTGGGCAAGAATGACGATGACGATGACGATCATCATGATGATGATGATGATGATGAGGAGGAGGAGGAGGATGAGGATGAGGATGAGGATGACGATGACGATGAGGATGATGATGAGGATGAGGATGAGGATGACGATGACGATGAGCATGAGGATGAGGATGAGGATGATGATGATGATGATGATGATGGTGATGATGATGATGATGATGCTGATGCTGATGCTGTTGCTATTGCTGTTGCTGTTGTTGCCCCTGCTGCTGCTGCTGCTGCTGCTGCTGGTGGTGGTGGTGGTGGTGCTGCTGCTGTTGGTGGTGGTGGTGGTGACGAGCCACGACAATGACAATGATGACAATGCTCCTAAGGAAGATGAAATGTAGAAGGTGAAGATCAAAACAAAAAAACCTCTGCCGGCCCCCAAACCACGGGGGGATTGAACCCAGGCCTGCCAGTGGGGGAGCGGGGGAGGGGGGAAGGGGGGGGTGTAAGCCTGAAAGTTTCAGGGAATCCAATTGTCCTGCCGCCTTCATGGATTTCAAAGGTAAGCCGTTCAAGGATCAAAATGTGGGAAAAAAAACAAGTGAAACAAAGGTGGTTGCCAGCGGGCGCACCAGGCGCCTGGTAATTTCGTGTGGTTTCTATGTTAAATGGGGTCGTGGAGGGGTGAGGGGGTGGGTTGGGGGGTGGGGGGGTGATAACGTTCATTGGACTTGAACACATGTGGGATGTTACGTCATGAGATCTTTTCTTGCACTTGAACACATCTGGGATGTTACGTCAAGAGATCTTTTCTTGCACTTGAACACATGTGGGATGTTACGTCATGAGATCTTTTCTTGCACTTGAACACATCTGGGATGTTACGTCATGAGATCTTTTCTTGCACTTGAACACATCTGGGATGTTACGTCATGAGATCTTTTCTTGCACTTGAACACATGTGGGACGTTACGTCATGAGATCCTTTCTTGCACTTGAATACATCTGGGATGTTACGTCATGAGATCTTTTCTTGCACTTGAACACATCTGGGATGTTACGTCATGAGATCTTTTCTTGCACTTGAACAGATGTGGGATGTACGTCATGAAATCTTTTCTTGCACTTGAACACATCTGGGATGTTACGTCATGAGATCTTTTCTTGCACTTGAACACATGTGGGATGTTACGTCATGAGATCTTTT
>BGPT01002971.1:42630-60437 GCA_003297045.1 Symbiodinium sp. clade C Y103
TCTGGGATGTTACGTCATGAGATCTTTTCTTGCACTTGAACACATCTGGGATGTTACGTCATGAGATCTTTTCTTGCACTTGAACACATGTGGGATGTTACGTCATGAGATCTTTTCTTGCACTTGAACACATGTGGGATGTTACGTCATGAGATCTTTTCTTGCACTTGAACACATCTGGGATGCTACGTCATGGGAAACGTCTTGTGTAGTTGGGACACATCTGGGATGTATGGGTTAAGTTCCATCTTGCGACGTCGTTGTTTCCAATATGTGTGGAGATGTAATCTCCAAACTGGTACACCACTGGTCATGCTGAAAGAGCTGGCACAGTTGGTGAAAAACAACGACGCCAACAACTGCTAAAAGAGTTGAAAAAATACGTTTTGCTGCAGAAAAGCTATAAAAACACCAGGCGCCTGACGCGCCCGCGACCAGGTGGTTTGGCTGAAATCCCAAAAGGTAAAATAAAGGTACTTGGGGACTAGGACAAGCATGAGGGAAATCATGGGGACAGGAATGATGCAAGCCTATAATGCAGGTGGAAATGGTTGGTAAACAAACACATCATGTTGCCCATGACTTGTGATGCGGAGTTTCCGGGTTTGCTCAGCATTAAGTCTTGGGGTAGCCGCTACCTGCTTATTCCTTGCTAAAGCAAGAGCCACTTAAGGTAGCACAAGCTAGCTTTCATGATCATATGATTGATAATTGTTTCCTCAAAAGTTTCCGCTGAGATTGCCAAGTTACCGCGGCCTTCTGCGCTTTCTCTAGTGATTCTAGTTGCTGCTCTGCTGCCATGTTGGCACCTCCCTGGCCACAGGGAAGATGTCGGAGATGAAATGGTTGATATCGATTGATAAGAGATAAACCATGACAAGACCGATCATGAAGCATTTCTCCATATTTCTCCTTCTCCATACTGGAAAGGTGAAGTGTCCAGGTTTGTAGTCAAAGATGCTTGGATTCAGGGAATGGAAGTATAAGTACAGTAATTTGTGCACAGAAGAACGCGTTCTTCTACTTATCCATAAATGTCTATGATATGTGTACCTGAGGCCCAATCAGAATCATACGTGGATGATCGTAGACTATATGCTGTGGATTGTAGATTGCCGACTGCCTTGTTGGCCCCACGAACTGAGGCTGAATTATGCGGGTTGGACCGAGCCGTGTACAAAATGGGATTGTTCTCTTTGGTAGGCCAAATCCATACACATCACCCCAGGCAACGACATCGTAGAGTGGCATCCCACCTTTCTTTCTTCGAGTTTGGAAACCTAATATCCAATGATATCCAATGATATCCAAGGCGTCATAACTTTTCTGTCCAGCGAAACTCCGGCACGGCACCTCCACCCGTGACTTCGGAGCCAGTTGAAAACTTCAGCGCTGCGAAAAATTCATGGCGAGGACGCAGCGGAATTCGGCCAGGGCTCAATTGCAACATGTTGCGTGGAGCAT
The DNA here is from genome assembly GCA_003297045.1 of Symbiodinium sp. clade C Y103. Taxonomy (NCBI): domain Eukaryota; class Dinophyceae; order Suessiales; family Symbiodiniaceae; genus Cladocopium; species Cladocopium sp. clade C. Next base: position 44,095 of record BGPT01002971.1, read on the forward strand.
CGCCCAGATCTGAGCCCAGATTGGCATCTCTAAACACCCAAACTTGGAACTCCTTGGAACTCCTTGGAACTCGGGGAAAAGAAACATTGCTTTCGAGGAAAACGCCTTGGGGATCCTTGGGGGTCAATGCGCTGTGATGTTTTTTCGCTGACCAAATGCTGCCATAAAAGTTTGAAGCTGGGAATCGGGAATCATACCTTTTCTTGTGGGTGTGGATTGGAGTGCCAATATGAAGATTGGGATATATTGGGATGATAATTTGGCTTCAGAAGTTCCCTGACCTCAGTGACTGGAAATCATTGGATCCACACAACAAGAAGGACAGGACTCCAAATGACTCCAAGCAAAAAAAATAAATCAAAATAAATCAAAATCATCTTTTTTTTGTGTCTCACACATACCCTCTCAGCTGAACATGGCATTGAAAGACTGTCGCGTTCAGCTGTTCTCAGATGGAGGAGCCCGCAATCCCTCCCTGTCCAAGTCAGCTGTAGGGAACATCAGCAACAACGCTTGCACCTGCAAATCCTGCCACGGAGGGTGGGTCACACCCCAAGTCGTTTTCCCAGTCAAATCTTTCTGGTGATGGAAAAGGGGAATGGTATCTTCAAACAGTTCCATTCTGATCCAGAATCTCCTGGCAAAGCCTTGCCGGCCTTGCCGGCCCTGCCTCGTTCCCAGTAAAACTTTGAGGATTTGCTTGTATCTCATGGTTGCCTTCTTTGCGTTTTGAGATGCAATGTGAAATCAAATCATAGTTCCCTAGTTCCCCCGGCTCGCCACATGCTTGACCCACTTTGTTGCCTTCATCCATCCATTCAGCCACGAATCACCACACAGTTCCCGCAGTCCCCGCACCTGGTGTTGGCTGCGTCACGGCCGGGGCCGTGGACGCCGTGGACCGCGTCAAGGGCGTCCGATGATTTAGCTCCTGCGGCGTCACGCGGCTGCAGGCACCACCAGCAGCAACTAATGAAAAAACACTGTTAATCAATGGTTGTGCATTGGGTTTCACCATTCACCATAGTTACATCTAGTTCCCTCGCAGCTGTAACTTTCCCTCTTGTTGAATAGGGTGTTGGAAAGTGAGTCCAGAAAGTGACAGAAAGTGAACCCAATGAGGATGGTGGAGATTTCATCATCCCATTCAGGTTGCATTCTTGCGCTTTGGATAGAGCCAGTGGTTTGCCAAGGCTTCACCAAGGGATACACCAGACCTAGAGGTCCTGCAAGATAAGAAGTTCAACGCTATCAAAGGTTTGAAGGCGAAGCTCAATCTTCAGATATCCAATGGCCCCAACGAAATGACATCTGCAATTTGCTGGAACAATTTGCTGGATCAGCGTATGCAAACCTCTGTCTATCCTTTTGTCCCTGCCAGCCGAAGACGAGTCTCATGCGCTACTTCCTTCTGTCGCCGGCAATGGCCTTTCGATGCTGTTCAACTCCTGGGATCTGTTTTTTTCTAGATCATCCAGCTTCTGCAGTGCGCTGTCCAGGTAAGTATAGGTCACATTGTAGCATTCGTAGTTCTTGGTTCCTGGCGCGATTGCATTGCCATGCCAGCTCCACAAGACCATCTGCAGCGTATGTTCGAGTTCTAGGGCACGATCAGTGGACTGGTAGATTCTGATGTGATGGCTGGAGTTGCATGTGGCTGAACAAACAACTGTACGCTTTTACTCGGTTGCTGGGTCCGAAGAGAGGTTGTCGACGTGCAACAGGTATGACTTGCCACTGCCGGCTCACGCTTCACGCGTGTCTTACCTGTCCTCTTTGCCACTTGGCTCCAGCAAACCCTCTGTGCCACTTTATGCCCTTCCACTTTGGCTCCGGTCATCCGCCGCCTCTGCAGGTGCAGGGAATATCTCCTCTATTGGCGAGGGGTTGCAGTGCAGAAAGTCACCCACCTGGGTCCACCCGACAGCTGGTTGTCGATCTTGTGTCACCAACAGCCTTACCAAAGAGCTCCCCTGCCCAATCATACTCATGCCAAGCGCTTGCAGCAAGCATAATTTCTTGCTTTTACACGCTGCTTCTGAAAAAGGCACTACTATTTTTGGGCGATTCCCTGTGAGATTGCAGAAATCTGCCCGAAGTGGTTTCTACCCCAGCAATCTCCTCACAAACGCGGCTCACAGCATCTGCCAAACTGTAGAGACCCACCTCGCTTTGTTCCACCTGCAGTTGCCATTTTTTTTATCAACCAGTTGGTTTCGCATGATTTCGCAAAGGTGATTTTTTTCTATTTTTTGTGGTTGCCTGTTGTTGTGGATGTGACCGCAGTGCAACCATCATTTTTTTTGCGAATCAAAGAACGTTGGAGTCACTAACCAGTTTCAGCAGATAAGTCCCCGCACGCGCATGAAGAGGGACGTGAGGTCTTCACTGATCTTACTGAGTTCCTGTCAGCATCTCACAATTTTAACGCAATGCAGCAAGAGCAGGTTTGATGATTGTTGATGTTGATGCCAGTTGAGGGCACCAATAAAATTCAGAAAAACAATAGTGGGAATAGCAATTCCGACTTGAAGATATGGGTCACGCATTAAATCTATGCACCGGGTCAACACTTTGCGTTTCTCAATGTTTCGCCTTTATACATGTTGAAAAAATTGCATATCAAAAATTTGTCAAATCTGACAGCATCTGGCATGAACTCACAGAAAACTGAGGAAACATGTCTCACAAGTATCGGAATCCTAGGGTTTGTGCACAAATAGAATCCGAAGAATCGTTCAGATCCTGACATGTCTTCAAATTTCATACACCAAATCATCCAATCATGGCCATGGTCCGCTTTAACTTAGCCAATATTGTCATCACCCGTATGCTGGATTTGAAGCCGTAAGGCTCACCAATAGTGGCAGGTAAATCAGGTAGTGCACGAGGGCTAGAAAGGCTAGAATATCATCAACTGATTTGACCTCTGGATACCTCCCCTTGGAACTGTAAAGTAACAACCCAGGCTGTCCAGTAGCCAGTAGCAAGGAGTAGTTGTTCCAAGTTGCTCGCCAATACCCCAGAGAAGTGGGGTCAAAATCGGTTGCTCCAAGCAGATGTTGAGCATTCATCGTTCATTCTTGTTGATTGATGTATACATATATGTGCTTATATGTATGTGCATGCATGCGTATATGCGTGTATACGTATGTTGATTTCAAGGTTTCAATGGTATTGACATATTGGGTCATGTTGTCACTTAACACGGCCCCTCAAATTGTTCCAGGTTGTTGGAACACTTTGAACAGGATTGCCTTCTGTACATGCATCGGTGTGGTTTTACAATCTGCAAACTATACACCTGCTGAATTCACTTTACATGCCACGCTCAGTGCTGGCCACTGTCAGATGTTGAAGTACATGTTGCACTCATCATCTTCTCTGTTGGTTTAAGGTAGTTAACCCAGGGATGTTGCAGCTTCACCCCAGACGGTTGTTTTTGGGTGTCAGTCTCACCCGACCCGGTTGGCTCAGTCTTGTTGGCCTATCTTTTCGAACTCCTTGTCCATGTTGATATCCACCAGTTCACTTCGCCAGGTGTTGATCTCATTGAAATACTCCTCAGGGGCGCTTTCTGTTGCGCAAACCACAAAACAAGCCATGTTGAGAGGTTTGTTGAGCCCCAAAGCGTCCTGTTGATTTGACTTCATGGAAGGTATATGTTGCTCCTCCCTTCAACACATGCATCGTGTTGAGGAGATTCAGCATGAGATCCTTCTTGTTGGTTGGCAGCTGATGAAGCTGCTGTGTTCCACGTTGGCAAACGCATGTTGTCATGCAGAACAGCGATCCTTCTATCCGAGGTTAAGATCCCGGATGTTGTTCAGCCCCTCCCTGGTCAGCATTAACCACAGGATGCTCTTGTTAGCAGCCCTGCAAAGCTGCGGTAACCATCCGGTGTTGGGGACTCTTTTCCATGTTGGATCGCTTTGTCACGAGCGTTCCCTTCAGGCCGATCTTCTCCAGTATTGCGTCGATTGTTGATCCCATGAGCTTGATGACGAATTTTGAAATTGACTTCCTGGTTGTTGCGCATCCTGCCTAGTCGGAATCCACGAAGACGTAGAAGTCTGGTGTCCATTGTGCGGACATTAGGTCGCACATAGACCCTGTATCGTTGCATTCCTTTGATGTACCTGAGCAAGTGCTTGAGCTTCTGCTGGTCAATTGTTATTGGCTGTGTCAGGGGCCTTGCCAGTTCTTTTGTTGCTTAGCTGATGTCTGGTCGTGTGTACATCATCCACTGTAGCTTGCCCACAGCTCTTCCGTATGCTTCGTTATGGGTGGTTGTTCAACATCTGTCGGTGTTGTCTTGTTCCAGGTGTTGGATGAGGCGTTGCAGTTGAGCATCTCTACTTCCTGCAATACTTCTGTTGTGTAGGTGCTGGCCAGGCTGATCTCGTAGTAGTCTCCCTCGCTGGAGATGTTCCTTCCAAGGGAGTTGACGCTGTTTCCTACTCGGTAAAAGTTCCTGCTGGTTGTCTGCGAAGAGCTTGTTGACAACTGTTGATTCTTCCAAGAATAGGAGATCATCCACATAGCAGAGGATGAATGCGTTGCCTGCTGCTGTCTTGAACACGTTGGGCTCGCTTGTCAAACGTTGCTTTCCAAGCTGTTGCAATGATTCTGCCAAGTGATTTTGGCAGGCTTTGGCGCTGCTTCTCAATTCGTAGATGGCTTTATTGAGCTTCAACACTACGTTGTCCTCTGGGTTGTAGAACTCTGCTGGTGGACACATGAGCAGGTCTTCTGTTGCTGTTTTCGCATGTAGGAAGGCTGTTGCGATGTCACCTGTTCTGACGATCCAGTTGAAGGTGTGCGCCAGTGCTACCAGTAAGCGTAGGAGACAGAAGAAATAACGTCGTTGTTGTTGACTTCTTCTGTGTATCCTTTTGCCACTATAGTTGCTCTGACACTGTTGCCCTTTTGTCGTAGGACCCATCTTGATCACTTTGCTTTGTTGCGCTTTTGTCAAGTTGCTGAAGGAAACCTCTTTGTACACCTGTCGTGCTTTGATTGACATTATCTCTTGTTTCATTCCTCCAATTGTTTGTTCTCTGTTCAATCCTTCTGTGTTCTTGACCCATGGTTCCAGTAGGATCTTCTCCATTGCTGCTTCTTGTTCATCCTCGTTGGATAGAACTTTGATCTCTTGTCTTTCCTTTGTTGTCACAGTCGCGGCTGGTGATCCTTGTTCTTTTTGCTGGTGGTTCAAGTGCTCTTTCTGGTCTCGCTGGTGCTGTCTGTCTTGTTGCCGTCCTTTGTGGCTTGGACGCACTCCCTGCTGCTACGTCATCTGCCACATCGCGCTCTGGTGTTGGCATTGGCAATGGTACTCTTGCCATTTGTGTTGAAGGTGCTGTTGCCTCTCGCGCATCTGTGATGGCTGGATGCTGTCCTCTGTGTGTTGATGGCTGTGCTGTCGTTGTGGGAAGTGCTTCCTCCTTCTGTGTGAAGGTGTTTGTGTCTCAGTTGTGGTCTGTGCTCTTGCCATCATCTTTGCTGCTGGCAGCATGATGAAGCATGATGCTGTAGGAGTTGTCATCGGCGTGCTGCTGATGGTATCGAGACGGTGCCTGTTCTACTTCTCAGGCTTGAATTTCCGTCTGATGGTCCTTGGCCTGACCACCTTGTTGGTGATGCCCAAGACGTTCTCGTTGATTGACATGTCTTTGCCAAGCCAGATTGCTGGAAAGAATCTGGCTTCCATCTTTGGCATCTGCTTTGCTGTTCGTAAGATGAAAAGAATTGTTTCACCACATTCACAAAGTGGCGTTTTGTGCTCCTTGCTCCAGCGTCTACAGCTGCATGGATTGCATACCTTTTCAACAGGTAGGCTGCATGTTTCACAATCCAAGGCATGATGGGATGCTTGCTTGCGAGTCTTGCGTTGTATTTGTTCTCAAGCTGTAGCTTCAGTGCTCTCACTTGTCCCATCAATGTTTCCTGGAAACGTTCTATTCTACGCTGCCTTGTGCTCGTGAGGTGTATGCTGGTGGCTGTCGTACTGCTTTGCTGCTTCACATTGCTGTGGCCGTTGCTTTCAGCAGTGCTATGAGGAAATCCCCATTGTCTGACTGTATGGCAGTGCTGTTGAGCACTGCATGTGTTCTGCCACGTTTCATCAGGAATTGCTGAAGGCATGTCGACACATATTGCATGCTTTGTGTTTTGTCCTCTGTTTGTGCTGCCATGCACATGCCTGTCTCGTCATCTATGGCTGTGAAGATTGGTGATGTTGCTTGCTCACCAATTGCTTTCTAGTAGGTGATGTCGCATTGAATCACCGGTGTTTTGTTGTGTTGCTTCGGGTGGTTGTCTGACCTACCCTTTGGTTGCACGCATACAGGGCACCAGCTCCTGTACGGTAGGTGTGTGAGCTCGTGTTCGGGTCTCTTTTGTGCTGTTGGCTGCTGAGGTGCTGGGGGACTTTTGCTTTTCTTGCTTCATGTTGTTCATCGACATCATCTGTGATGTATTCATCTTTGTATGCAGTTGCCTCCTCGGAGTTGGTTGGTCCACTCTTGGTTGAGTGTTGCTTGTCGCTTTGTTGTCCAGCCATCGTCTATTCTGTACCAGTGTGCCCCATTTGTTGGTCTTATCATATCATTGTTGTTCTTTCTGTTGTGAGCTTGGTGATGTCTGGGCCATCGTCTGTTCGTTGTGGCATGTCAAGGTCATGACCTGGGTTGACATGTACCCTTTTGCAAGGGTTGCCTTCTCTGATCCAGTAGTCAGCTGTTAGTGCCACTGACATTGGATGTGGTATCAATGTGGATCCTGCTGCTTTTGTTGGGTCCATCTGCGGCTGGTTTGTTGTGCGTCTCATCCTTCCTGTTGGATGGTCGGCTGCTTGCGCTGGTGCTGGGTTGGCTGCTGTTGGAACTGTCGTCCCGGTTGCTGGCAATGCTGTAGCCCTGAACCAGGTCTCTCCTCTCCAAGGTTCTATCTTCAAGGATTCTCTTTTGACTGCTCCATAGTCCAAGAGTTTCTTCTGCATGCTGACCTGTCCCAATTCAATGTATCGACGACAACGTCTCCAGATGTTGGATGTATCATTCTGACACGCTGGCTGGATCGATCCCGAGTGGAACCTCTCAAGGCTGAAAAATCAAGGATTCTGTTCTCCTTTGTTGCTTGGTGTCGAGAATTTTATACGTGTCTTCAATGTTCTCATTTTTGCCATTGCTTCTTCTGACAATTGTTCTTCTGAAGTTCTCCAACCTTTCTGTTGGGACTGGACACCGTTGGTCTGGCGCAAAGAATGCTTTGCAGTGTGTTCTGTGCACTCTCGCTAGATATCCTTGGTTGTTGAATGTTTGGAGGTCATTTCTGTTCCTCAGGGCTTCCATGCCTGTTGGTGTCAAGGTGACTGGTGTGATCTTTGCTGTTGTTCCTGCGGTCCTTTGATGTATTTCCAGTTGCATGTTGACTGGAATGTTGACAAACCCCATCGTCATGAAGCAAAATCTGTCACGTTGAACGAGTGCTGAGTTGAGTCCCTTGCTGTGTGTGACTGCTGGTGCTTGCTTCAGTTGGATGTTGAACCCTTGCTCTGCCAGTCTTGTTACTGACATGATGGGTTGCGGGACTTCACACGCAAAGAGGGAACAACCAGCTGTTGCTTGTTGATGCTGGTCATCAAGACCCATTTGTATCCATTCACTGAAATGTTTTCATCTGTCGCTGTTCTCAGTTGCGGCCCTTGTGCACCATGGTGCAGTGTGTACATGGGTGTGTTGGGCGCAAACCATGGTGGGCAGACATGTGTTGCTGCTCCACTGTCGGTCATAGTGTCGACTTTAGCTTCATCCTGTTGGACTGACTGAAGTGTCGATGCCGTTGGTTTTGGTGACATCTTGTTGTCCAGTGCTGCCAGCGTAAGTTGCGGTGTTTGTTGGGGCTGCTGGTATTGCTGCACATTGTCCTGGTACTAGCCTGTTTGGTCACTGCTATACTAGCTCGCATCGTAACTGTTGTCTGGGTAATAACATTGTGCCGCGTTGTCATGTTGTTGCTCGTATGTTGTGTCCGACAACTTGCAGACTGCTGGTCTACAGCCTTTGGCCGGGTGACCTGATTGGCCACATCTGTAGCATACTGCCATTGGGTTCTTTCCTTTTCCTTGGTTGTTGGCTCCTTTGTTCTTTCCTTGTCCGTTGTCTGTTCCTTCCACCGGTTGCCACACTTGTTTTCCTTTTGCTTTTCCTTTTGCATTGCCGTAGCCATTGTTGTAGCCAAATCCTTTTCCTTTTCCTTTTCCTTTGTGTCCCTTTCCTTGTTGCTTTCCTATTGGAGCCTGTCCTCCATTGTAGTTTGCGCTAATTGCTGAAGATGCCTGTTGTTGAAGCCTCGCAAAGGCTGTCGTTGTCCTGTGGGACTCTATGATGATCTCTCTGGTCATTGTGTATGTTGGTGCTTGCCCTGCATTCAGGTGTAGATGCTGTGGCAAAGGGCCCGCTGCCTCATTCATGAGAACTGCCATCTTGACCTGGTCTGGGATTCGTGTGTTGTTGTCTCGCTCATGTGCCCGACCTCGAAAACGACTCCTCAAAGTTGTTGTGGTTGAAGGTTGGCTTGAGCAACTTTGTGATTGTAGACCTCAACGCACATTGCTGTTTGGTGTTGTCGGCACACCGTTGCTGCTGCAGCTGTTGTTGTGCTGATTGCGATGTGCTTGAGGTTGTTGGCTAGTTGTATCCAACGTTCTGCTTCCTCAGGTGTTCCTGCTGCGGCTGTTAGTTCTGCATCTGTTAGTACTGTTGTTGCCCTTTCGCCTTTTGCCAGCAGATCTGAGTAGATGTTGTCTTGTATGCCCATGTATGCCGTGAACTTGTACTTCCACTTCCGAAAGGTTGCATAGTTTCCATCGTATGTTGGTGGCTCCAGCCTCAGTCTGTGTGTTGAGGCAGGTGCTTCTGTTGCTTCTTCATGTGTTGCCACATTCCCTTGCTGAGGGTCCCCCACAGTCTTGAGTTGGGATCAAGCCCTCCTTTCTCCTCACGCACAGTTTGTTGTTGAACTTGTTTCTTCTTTCCTGTTGTTGCAAGTGTGGTCTGTTTGTTGTTGAGGGTCCGCCAGTGTTCTGGGATCAAGCCCTCTCCTGTTGGGCTGCTACCGAACTGCTCCTTGTTGTTGTTTGCTGGAGCTCACCTGGATGCTTCCAGGATCACTGCTCCGCTACCATGAAAAGATTCACGGCACTGTTGCTGGAGCTGTTGCCTGTGCGCGCCTTTTGTCTGTTGGGACTTGGCTCAAGTCCTAGTTGGGCAAGATGTTGGCACAAGCAATCCAATGTACATACTAACATGTTGGGTCATGTTGTCACTTAACTTAACAGTGTGTGTGTATATATATATATATTGTGTGTGTGTGTGTATGCAGACATTACTTCCAGAAAAAAAAACATTTCAGTGCCTGCCCATCTCACCTGTCGCAACTCTCCTTCCGCCGCGCCGGACGTCACCTGGCCGTGGCATTGCTATCCATGTCCAACCATGGCTATATGATAACCATGAAGAACGTTGAGTCAGTGTTGCTATTTGTTGTTCCCTTGTTGCTGTTCTAGATTTGAACACTGTTGAACTTCGCATTCGAGGCTCAAAACTCCGGAGCCTCAAGTTTTCGTGATTGGTAAGTGGCAAACTTTCAACGCGGGATGGTGGCATACGCCAAAAATGTCGCAGTCTACCCAATATGACCCCAAAGCGCGCAAGTGATTTCCCACTGCTCAAAGGCTCAAAGGTAGCATGATTTGTCCTGGGGTTCAATCGCCGCTCACATACCCGAATGATTGATTTGCTCATGGCATCTTCTCCAAATCCCTAGCATGGTGGTGTGAACCCATCGCACAAGGCATGCCCACTTGTATGTATTCTCTCCCCATGTGCAGCCAACATGTTGGGGGGAACATGTGCTTTGTATCTGCAATGCAGCATGAAAGTTGTTCAGCAGTGCGGCTACAACCAGCATGCTACCAACTGTGGTGTGGTCAGCTGGCGTGGTGGGGTTGGATCACAGATTCGTCTAAGTGGGCAGTGGTCAGAACCCACGTTGACCGTGCCTTTAAACTTTAGCTGCGATCTCTTTTAACCAACCACTAGAACCAATTCAGGTTTCGGAATTCGCTGAAGTGGCTTTGTCCTCGAAGGTGGTTACCGGTTACCATGAAATGCATTGCAAGGTTTGAATATGTGTGTCCATGTACTGGCATATGAAGCCACCTACATATCATGTGCGCTCCAAATACTTCAAAATATGTCCCAGTGCGTCCCAATATGTCCCAGTATGTCCCAATTACCCTCTGCTAATCAGTCCCATGGCGTGCTGGGAATCCTCCATTGATTTTCCTGATTTTCCGATGATTTCCCATCGGTTTCATGGGTATCCCAGCTTTCCACGTTTCATTTTCGTGGAAGGTCCGCACCTGCTTTGCACTCATTGCCATACGCCAGCGGCGTTCTTCCAGGCTCTCCACCAGATCTTCCGCCTCCCGCGTCTCCTGGATCTCCTGCGGAAAAGTGAGGAACAGGAAGCGAAAGATGATGTGGGCCATGGTCAAGTCACAAGTGATAGACATATATTGTATATATGATCTAGGTTTGTGGGCTCCCCCCTCCCCCCATGGTCATGGTTGGTTGGGTACCCCCTCCCCCCTGTGGTAATGGCTGTGGTGGTAGGGGGTGGTATACAGTATTGGGAGTTTTATACATAGGTATGCAGGTATATAGGTATATAGGTATTACAGGTATTGTAGGTATTATAGGTATATAGGTATATAGGTATATACGTAGTTGGACCACGGCTCATGATTCGCCGCGGTAAAATATGTACTTTTTATCATTGGTAATTGGTTTGCTTATGATGGTGTGGGGTGGGGGGGGCTAAAAACGTCCTTCCCTTGCATCTGCAACGGCTGCTACGCTGTTGAAACACGTCTGCACGCTACGGATATATACAGGTTGTATATAGGTATATAGGTATACAGCTATATAGGCTACATAGGTACCTGGAACCCGGAAACACCTAGGAAAGGTACCTTTTAAAAAAAAGTACCTTTTTCCATGTGTCGCGACAATTCTTATGCTAGCGCAAGAATCCTGTTTGCAGGCCGGATGTGTCGGTACATTTTGCGCAGCCATTTTGGATGTAGCTTTTTCTTGGCGCGGCATCTGTTGCGCTTGGGCATTGCTGCTGCTGTCGCAGGCTAGACCAATTTTAGACGTCCTGCTGCCAGCTTTGGGAAATATTGTTATTCCGCAGTTACTTCATGTTGGATTGTTGGAATGTATCAGTGTAGAAGAACTATATATCCCCCCGGATTTGTACAAATTCTTGGCAATAAGAACTTTTCACCCGGATCTACGAATTTTCAGCTGGAAGAAGAATACTTCAAAATCCTGGGGAGCTGGTATATACATGTATACACATAAAAATCCAGGGAAGAGAAGGGGTACCCAACCATACTGTATACCACCAGGGCAGGGGGATACCATTGGGGGCGGGGGCTGTCGAACCGCGAAGCTGGATCATATATCATATATATATATATATATATATCTAGACACATATACATATATCCATATATAACAAATATATATATATAGTGTGAATCCACATCATTGCAGCTGCCAGTCTTTGAGCTTCGCATGATCATGTACTCCAGAGGTCCACCTTTGCACGTCCACCATAACATGTGATCGAGCACACCGGCTCAGGGTCAGCCAATCTTAGGTGCGGGCTAGGNGGCCATTGCAATCCCAGCTTGCTCCTTCGAGGAGACCTTGACTTTGAGTGCTGCCAGATCCGTGAAAAGGAGCGCGAGATCTGAGGAGGTGTGAAGGGCGACCAGTGGGTTGAGCCATAGGCCAACTACACTGGTAGCGGAGCTACCGTTTTGACCACGGAGGATCCAGGGGGTGAGAACATCCCAGAAGAGCCAGCTGNGTGGGTTGAGCCATAGGCCAACTACACTGGTAGCGGAGCTACCGTTTTGACCACGGAGGATCCAGGGGGTGAGAACATCCCAGAAGAGCCAGCTGCGCACCCGTGCAGCGAATGTCAGAATCATCTGAAGGAACCAGCAATGTGCCAAACCAGTTGGCAATCCTAGTGCCTTCTTTCGATCCCAGCAAGGATGACTTGCAGGTATACTCTCAGAAGGTGATGCTTCTTTTGGAGGCCTGGCCCACCAACAAGTATACTGAATTCGCTACCCGCCTTATTCTTAACTGCAGTGGATCAGCATTCAAGAAGTTGCAGCTTCATCAATCTGAAGTGACCGTGAACGAGAAAAAGTCCATCCAGCGGATCATCGAATTGTTAGGAGGACACTGGGGTCAGATCGATTTGGAACAGAAGTATGAACATGNCTGAAGTGACCGTGAACGAGAAAAAGTCCATCCAGCGGATCATCGAATTGTTAGGAGGACACTGGGGTCAGATCGATTTGGAACAGAAGTATGAACATGCCGAACGAGCCTTGTACAAATGTGTCCAGAAATCGGACGAAAGTGCAGATAGCTATCTAGCACGTGCAGACATCATGTGGACTGAATTGAACAGTCGTCAGTTCAAGCTCAGTGACCTTCAAGCCTATGTGACTTTGAGAGGTTCCATGCTCACTGCTGAGGACAAGAAGCGTGTGCTGCTTGACTCCGATGTCGCCAGCAAAGGCGAGTTGACCATAGCCAAAGTAGGTGCTGCGATTCGTATGCTTGGAGCCGGTTTCTTCCAAGAGATGACATCCGGTCGACGTGTGACCAAACTGAAAACCTATGATCAATCTGCCCTCATGATGGATGATGTGGATGAAACCGAGCCTGATCATCCTGTTTTCGCCTCAGAGACCGCCGATGATGATGAAACCTGGGTTGAAGCTTTGGTTCAGGAAGGCGACGAAGACGCCTCACTCATCCAAGATTTCGAAAGTGCAGCCATGGAAGTGGTTCAATCAGACGAAGAGCTAGCAGCNTGAAGCTTTGGTTCAGGAAGGCGACGAAGACGCCTCACTCATCCAAGATTTCGAAAGTGCAGCCATGGAAGTGGTTCAATCAGACGAAGAGCTAGCAGCAGCTTTCACAGCATACACTGATGCTAGGAGACGATTGAATGAAAAAGTCCGCAGTCGGGGCTTTTGGCCAATTGGCCAAAAGAGCAAAGGCAAGGGATTCAATAAAGGGAACAAAGGAAAGTTCCAGAAAGGGCACCCTTCCTCCCGAAAATCTTTACAGCAACGTATCTTAGAGTCACGATGCAGGCTTTGTGGGAAAGTCGGCCATTGGAAGGCTGAGTGCCCGTCTCGTCTANCCTTCCTCCCGAAAATCTTTACAGCAACGTATCTTAGAGTCACGATGCAGGCTTTGTGGGAAAGTCGGCCATTGGAAGGCTGAGTGCCCGTCTCGTCTAGATGGTGCCACAGGTTCCAATCGGCCAGCACAGGCACCCACATCCTTTGTGCAAGTCTCTGGAGAAGCGACGAGTGATCAAGATCAAGGTTTGCCGTTGGAGTTTTTGAATCTGCCTTTGCATGGAGAGTCTCGCNCCCACATCCTTTGTGCAAGTCTCTGGAGAAGCGACGAGTGATCAAGATCAAGGTTTGCCGTTGGAGTTTTTGAATCTGCCTTTGCATGGAGAGTCTCGCGTCGATGTTTCTCAGCCTGAATCAAGTGAAGTGTTTGTAGCAATCCCCCAAGATAGACCCCATGATAGTCCCATGAATAAACTCCAAAGATCCCTGAAAGCCTGGCATACCAGCCGTGCCGCCAGCACCCTGCCTGCCAGGAATGATGAGCCTCAGCCGACGTGGCACCAGAGCATCGCTCAGCGTGCGCGGGGCCAGTGTTCAACACCAAAGCATCGCCAGAGCATCGCTCAGCGTGCCCGGGGCCAGTGTTCAGCACCGAAGCATCCTCTGTCTGACCTTTCTGAGTCAGAGCCAGCATGTTTTGCATCGCATGGTAGCCATGGGATAGTGGATCTTGCGGCAACTAAGACTGTCATAGGAAGTAATCTTGTCAAGGGCTTGATAGAGGGTTTAGATCCTGCCTTCTCTTGCCCGGCTGTTCTACGTCAGGCGGCGGGGGGGTGCCCCTCTCTGCATCATTGGGTCGGAGTCGGCTGGCCCTCTTTGCTTCATTGTCCCCTGCTGCTGCCGACGGGCCATGGCACCGTCTCCCGGATGGCTCGCTTGGGTGGTCCTTGCTTCTGCCCCGGGCTTCTGGCTCTGCTTCGGTCCCTGCACATCCTGTCGTCGTCCTCATGGCACTACTTGGGAGGTTCTTACCACTTTGGGGCGGCACGAGCGCCGGCAACTCACGCGAGCTCTCAACCAGACCTGGGCCGCCATGGCGCCAGCGCCCGACCTCCCTCTTGGCTTTGGGCTCTGGCATCGTCAGCCACTCCCTTGCTTTCCTTGCAGGGCCAGCAGACACCTCCATCCAAAGCAGCGGGTCACTTGGGACCGGCGCCTGCAGCGTCGGTGTGGCTTCGCCGGCATCCGGGTCGGGGAGGCATCCCACCCAGGGCCCCCCAACCCTGGCTCTGCTTCCACAGCCAGCCTTGACCAACCACCAGCCGCAATGGAAGTCGACGGAGGTCAACCTGCTTTGGCCCGTGTCTTCTGTCCCGTGGCTGGCTGCCCCCATGCGGACTCCAGCCGAGCACGCGGATGGGCCAACCATGTCAGCATGCGCCACCACATTGATGCTCATTTGGCTGGCTCCCTCCAAGGTGAAGTCCCCCTTGACAGGCTCCAGGCCCAGGGACGGACTCGTTGTTTGGTTTGTGGGCTCAGTGTCTCGGTTCGGCATGGTGTGCACCCCACTTGCCGCCCATCCCTCCGGGCTGCCACTGCACAACCTGCAGCCCAACAGCCAGGGCCACAGCTACCCACTTTTCGGGAAATCCAGCAAGGAGGTACACCCACTCTCCGCCATGTGCCACGTGGTGCCCGCCACTTGTGGAGCCAGACCCTGGCACGAGCCCTTGCTGCAGTCGTGCATCACAACGACGAGCAATCTTGGAAGGAACTCTTGATGCTGCCTCGCTGTGTGCTCGGCGTCCCAGCCCGTGGAGGCCGCAAGCATTCCAAAGCCAGTGCCGCCTACACCCTGGACCGCCTCCACCAGTGGCAGCATGGCGAAAGGCAAAGGCAGAGGAACGGCGCACTCTGGCCACCGCTCTGACGCGGGAAGGGTTCGACCGGAAAGCGTGCAACGCCTTGCTCTCGCAGGGGCTTTGTCCTCAGACGGCCGAGACGGTGCATGCTCTTCAAGCACTTCATCCTGCCCAACCTCCTCCCGCCAGTCCGGAACTGGCAGCCCAGCCCCTGGCTCCAGTCTTGGTGCCTGATGCGGTTGCCCGGGCATTGCACAGCTTTCCCGCCGACACGGCTGCTGGCCCCTCTGGCCTTCGAGTTCAGCATCTCAGGGAAGCCTGTGCCGCCGGCTGTGCAGAAGCTTTCCTGCAGCAACTTTGTGGGGTGGTAAGTCTCTTGGCGCAAGGCCAAGCTTGCCCTTCCGTTGCGCCCAGTTTAGCTGGTGCCAGCTTGGTCGCGCTCCCAAAGCCTACTGGCGGGGTCCGGCCGATTGCGGTTGGGGAAATCCTGCGGCGCTTGACTGCAAAGTGTTTGATGGAGGCCGTGCGGGATGATGCACGGCAACACTTTGCTCCAGTGCAGCTTGGAGTCGCCATTCCGGGCGGGGCGGAAGCCGCGGTCCACACCGCAAGAGCATGGTACGACCGCAACCAAGGGCAACCCGGCAAGGTGCTGGTGAAACTGGACTTCAAGAATGCCTTCAACCTTGTCTCTCGGCAGGCTGTGCTGGACGCTGCGGCAGCCCGCTTTCCTGCCTTGTCCCGGTGGGTGACGTGGTGTTACAAGCAGCCTTCCGACCTCCACTTTGGCAATGCGCACCTGCTTTCCGCAGGCGGGGTTCAGCAAGGCTACCCTTTGGGGCCGTTGCTGTTTGCCGGCGCTTTGCATTCACTGGCGCTCGACCTTCGTCAAGGGCCCCTGGACATGGCTTTCTTCTACCTCGACGATGGTGTAATTGCCGGTGACGCTGCAGCCGTTGGCGCTGCACTGGCCCACGTCCAAGCTCAGTCAGCTCATCTTGGGCTACATCTCAACTTGGAGAAGTGCGAAGCCATCAGTTTAGGCGCTACTAGCCACCCGGCCCTGTCAGCTCACCTCCCTGCGGCTTTGCTGGTGGACAGTCAAGGCCAAAGCCGGGCGCAGCGCAACTTCGAACTTCTTGGAGCTCCTGTGGGCGCGGATGCCTTTGTAGCAGCACACACGGCAGGGAGGGCGACAGCTGCTTCCCAACTCCTTGATGCTA
>BGPT01002972.1:0-41660 GCA_003297045.1 Symbiodinium sp. clade C Y103
TTTTTCTGAACGCTGACGGTTTTGGCCCATAGACCCCTTGGGGTGGCGGCGCTAACTGTGCGTTCTTTGTTCCTGGGAGCTGAGTTTAGAGTTACAAGCTCCCATATATTTGAACAAGCAGTTGAACAANCTTGGGGTGGCGGCGCTAACTGTGCGTTCTTTGTTCCTGGGAGCTGAGTTTAGAGTTACAAGCTCCCATATATTTGAACAAGCAGTTGAACAAGCAGTTCACCCTATCTTCTGGGGTAAAGGGTTTTAAAAACCTCGAAAAATCAACCACTCCTACCATCCACGCATCCATGTCCTTGATCTTCACCTTCTCGAAGTTCTGCGCCACAAGGGCCTTTCGATAGACACCACCTGGCAGCAAGGCTCTGCGGCTCCGCTCGTGATCCTCCCCGTGATTTTGGTGTGTACCTGGGAGATGTACCCTCCAACGTGCCAAAACAAAAATGGACATCCATGGATTTCACGTTTCGGAAATGATCTACCTCTATGGTAAAATCGCCGTATCTGTACTACTGGAGGAGGCATCCAAAAATAGCTGCATACCAACAAAATCAGGGAGAACAAAGCCAGTAAAACAAAGCTGGGTCAAACTTCAAGCGAAAGAGAAGCGATGTAATGAAACCCATTCGACATGACGCGCTAAATTAAGAACTAAAAAAACAAATGGTGGATGTACCTTCTGGCAAGTCAACCTGGCTTGTGAAAGTACTGCTGTTGTACATCAACCCGAATGAAGTATGCGTGAACTAAACCAACTTGGCTACCTGGGGCAAGCACTTCCCCCTTGATTTGGAGGATGATCAGCCAGGTTACCGGGGCTACTATTCATGGTGGCCTTGGTTAATGGTTCGATACCAATTCTTGTGATGGTGAAATCCCAACTTGGCACCAACCCTATTTTTAGTTGGTGAAATCCGATGCTCTGGTAATGACATCGGATTTTATTGAAAACACACATCCTAAAATGCCCAAAACTTATTGTGGTTGATAAAATCTCCATGGCGTTTTTTCCTGAACATAGGGTACCCTAAAATTTGATGGTTTCTAATCATTTTCCCTATCCGCAGCCATTTTGGAAGACATCTCCCGTTAGACACATCCAATGATCAGATTGTTGATCAACTGTCCCATTCCATCCCACCCCAGTAACGTATCATCCCATCTCGTTCCATGCCCGTTAGATCCCAGAACTCGGCTGGTCATAGCATTCAAGATGGGCCCCCCCCCCTAGATAGCGAATGTGCTTCAGAAAACCCCAATATCTAGGCTTTATGGTAAGTATATCGATGTGTCATAAGGTGTCATACCGATTCATACCATTCCCATTTGTCATATACCGATTCATACCGTGTATATCAATATATATAATATACCGCATGGCCCTCTTCGTCTCTTGCCTGAAAGGTCATAAACCTCAACAGCCTCACACGGATGAAGGACTTTCACCAACAACATGGGCATGCAACCAGCAAAAATGTGGGTTTATTATGCATCAACACAATTGTGATTTGTAGGGATCTCAATCAACAGCATTGATCAGCAAGAATTGCGATTTGACATGACTTCAGGGTTTTAGGATTTAACCGGATGTTGGAATTTAAGCTCAAAAACATCTGTAGGTGAAACCATTAAACATGAAAGGTCAATCCGATTAAACCCCAGATGTGGGTCATTTTATGTCATGTTCACGTATTTCTTCTACCCACGTGTTGGGGTGGTACCAAGTTTGACCCCACCCATATCGGCATCACTTGTTTCCAGCCCAAAGGCTCAAAATGTTGACACTCAAAATGGATGGAAATGAAAGAAAACAACAATGACTAGTGACCAGACCTATACCTATAAGGGTTGATCATCATTTCCTCTCTCTAGTAGAAAAAAAGGTTTTGGATGATATTCCCAAGTTTGGGAGCAACCCATTTAGGAGTTCCTCTGAATTGAGAAAGATCCTTTAACAAGTGCTTTACTTTTTGACAATGACCAAGGTTGGATAATTTTGAGGCCCGGCAAGTTTGGAGAAACACCAAAAAAACTTTAGATAATGAATAAATGATAGTAAATAAAAATAAATGATAATAAATGATATAAATGATAATAAATGATAATGAATGATAAGAACTATCGCCATATACACTCAAATGTCTGGCTTCTGGATTTTTCTCACCTTCACTATGGTTTCGTTTCAATTCTCCAGGATTGTTGAAGCGTTTTTAAGCACCAGCACTAGCAGCCTGGGCCGTCCCAATTGTGACCCCTGCGTCGCCTCGCCACTGCGCCAGAGGTGTGGGGTCTTCAACTTGGTCTCGGGCAAAGTGGTGACCGCGCCGTCACTCCACTGCACCTCCTGAAGGCCGCCGTTGAGAGGATGAGGCAATGTCGAGTCCGTTTTGGGACTAGCTATTGAATCATTAAATCATGGGATAATCATGGGAGATATTCAAAATATTTCGAACTATTATGAAACAATATAAATACCCCTCAACTGGTGTCTTTTTGGGCTTGGATACCATTAAATCATTGGATCCTATCGGTTGTTCTTTTTATCGGATGACCCATCTATTGATCAACCAACCAATGGAAAAGGGACATCTATGATTTGGAGAAAGATCCAAAGCAAACTGGATCTAAGCTGTCAGATGCTGTCAAACCAGCATGTTTGTTTGAGATCATCTTGTTTCATCTACCATCTAATCAAACATAGCAATGGAAAATCCACCATTTACAGATGATTTTCCCATGAACAACCTCCATTTATAGGGGATTCCCATTGCTACGTTTGATTGCCAGAGGGTACGTTTGGATTAGTGGTGAACAAGTGGATGTACCACACACGTGTTGTATAAACAGCAAACATCATTGGGATCCAAGAGGATGTTTGGAAGATTCACGGCCGGGACCAATGGTAGGGAAGGCGAACCAAGCGGCACAACCAAGGGGCGGGATGCCACCTTCACTAACTCAAACAAATCAGAGTATGGTTTTTCAGGGCAGAGACTAGTGAGACAACTGGGACTTGCATGAACACTAACTTATACTTGATCACATGGGTTTAAGTAACTGGCTACAAACATAAAAATGGATGTTTAAATTTTGTTTGAACTGTTGAGCCGGAAAGATTGATTGTTGCTGCTTTAAACATGTGAATTGAAAGTTGCTTTTTAGCATTGCAATTTGTGCAAAGAAAAAAAAACATCGGCCTACATGGCTATGACTGGATGTTCAAACCTGGTAATGCCATAAACCTACCATTTGGGGATGGTTGAGATCCCACCCATCTCATCTTGAAGACATTCAAGTCAACTTTCGAATTTCTACGCCTCGCAGTGTTTGAATTTGGATCCTCCACTTCCCCCAAGCCGCTATCGTCCAAGGCACGTACTGGCTACCTTTGGTTCCAGTGATCAACCCATTCCTGGCGTGGCGCGTGGTTACCCTGTGGTAATCAAACATGGCTAGCTGGAACAGCCCCTATAAATGGAGGCTTATTGCTGGGAAATCATGTACTGTATAAAGGATTACACATGGGTGATTTTCCTCGACCGTGTTTGATTTCCGATGGGTATCCCATTTCCAAGTCAAATATATTTCAAGTTGTCAAAGGATGTTAACGGATTACTGCCCGGCATGTGCAAAGGCCAGTGGCAAGTCCCCACCACCCATCCCAACAAACAGGCTTGTGAATTGTGAATGGGGTCCACCTTCGCAACTAGGTTTTTTTTGTGGTGTCATCCCCACATTTGCTGAAACAGATACTCCAATACATGCCTGGAATGCTTATTCTATTGTGTATTGTATATACACATCTTATATAGTCGCTTCATCTATGGGGTCTCGGGCCACGTGGGTCAAGACCTTGATTGCATTGGATGAGTCCCCGATACTGCCCGGGCCCCATACCCAAGTCATCCGTGTATGGTATGTTTCTACAATTTTCCCAGAAATAATTCAAAAATAAATCACCTAAACATCTAAATAACTGCTATAGATCTAAATAACTGCTATAGCTCCATGGATGGTATGGATTTAATCCTTTTTCTGACGTTTATACATGGCCAATGCAGCAGCTCAGTCGACCTGATGACACCATCCACTCGCTGTGAAATCCAATGCCCCTTCTTCCAAAGCCTCGGCGGCAATGCGGCCATTACAACTTGGGGATGTTCATGGGAAAATCATCTATAAATGGAAGTGTTGATGGGAAAATCATCTATACTGAATGTGTACATCATTGAAACTTCAACAAGAACTGGGTACGGTATACAGTGACCAGGAATGGGGATGGTTCACTAATGTTTGCTGCCAGAAAATTGGATGTGTTTGCAAAAATTCAGATCAAATTCCAATGGTAGATTCTTTGTAGATAGCGCGTTTAGCCATGAAAATGGGGCGAGGGGTCAAATCAATGGGTAAAACCCGAATGGTTTCTGAATTTGAAACGGTCATCCAATTTCGGGGAAAGAATGGCCATTTCTGATGGGGACTAGGGGATAAAAGGTGAATGTATTCATTCGTATCCCATATTCTGCTATATTCTGCAGTAGATCAACCAACAAAATTGGGGATCTGATTGCAGCACTTGTTGGGTGCAACTGCTGGACGATGCGCCTGACTTACACCTGAAAAACACGATTTGCTCAACATTTCCCCAGTACCTTTTGACACTTTTGATTTAAAGGGTGCTCTTATACCAGAGGGGTTATATTCAATATTGCTAAATTATCATTGCTTCCAGGCTCTGCTGGGTCCATCCGACGGATCCTTTCGGGCCAGAAGGTCCTGGAGCGTTGCGACTATCAAACACTTTGCGACATGGAAAGCATTGGAAAACCACCACATCTGATGGGTAAATCATCTAGACATGGCCTTTACCTCTGAGAATCAAATATGGCAAGCAAGAAAATCTCACATAAATGCTGTTTTAACGAGGATATCATCTACAAATAGGTGATTTTTCATAGAGGTGTTTGATTACCAGAGGCTATTCTTTGGGCCTGCACGATGTTCAAACACGAACACCGCATCATGTTCACAGAGCCTGGGTTTGTCGGAAAATGGGGGACTCCATTTCCATCCCATGGATTTTGTTTCCCGTGATTTTCTAAATGAGAAAATAAATTCTTTGGATATGCGGGGAAACTGACCATTTTTGCGCATGGTTTCCCCCATGTCTGGACGATTCTTCGCTGCAAGGTCTTGTTCAAGGTCCTGATGAAGCAAAGTCTTGATGAACCAGGGGACATTTCACCCAGAGTGAACTAGCTCCATGGCCCATCTAGATATGGCGGTTTCCTAAAATAGGGGTACCCCAAATCATCTAGTTTTTTATAGGATGTACCATGATAAACAATCCATTTTGGGACACCAAGATTTTAAGAAACCCCCATATCTAGCAAGCGAAAACAAGAAAATGCAATGTTTGATGGTTGAACCCCAATGAGTAATGGTTAATTAAATGTTAAACCATCATTTTCTGCAGCCCCTAGATAGCTAAGTTGGTTTATGAGTAACATACATATGGTTTATAGATGTTTGTAGCAAATATATCCAGCCAGGTGGCTTTATAGGACAACTTCTAAGGGCCACGTTTCGCTGGTTCGCTAGTAGGGATTCCCATGATGGATTATGATAATCCCCCAGAATTTTGGGTAGGACAACCCCTGAACTAACTATCAGCCAACCATAATTCATCAAGCATAGTCCCTATATCTTTGATAGTTAAACCGTTTAAACCTCAATAAAACCGTATCATTGATGGTTAAGTCCCCATTTAAATTCCATTTCACTGGGGAAAAGGCAGCTGCTCTTCATCAAAGCACCCACCTGCCTGAGGAAAGTGGATCCCCACTTCCTTCAGCCTTTCAGTCACCTCCAGGGGAGGTAAAGGTGGAGTTGATTGGGTATTGCAGCGTGTTGCACCATCTGGTTTTTATAGGGATGGTTATGATCCATAGTGGTAACACTGATTAACATCTATAAACCAACCAGTATCAATAGGATGAGACATGTGCACGTTTCATGGATCAAACGTGTGCGTTCCCAATTCAACATATATGAGAACAAGTAAGTCTTGCAAATGACTACTTTTGACATATATACGTGCCGGATTCGCAAGGGTAAGCTTTGAGAAACTTTGGCAGCTTTAAATCGCTGGATGTTTTTTCACCTTTTTTCATGGGATGTTGTTGATGTTTCCTCTTTTCATGGCCAAAATACAACCCCAAGACATCCCAAGACGACCAATGGGTCAAAACATGCCAGAATTGTATAGAATTGTCACAGTAAAAGTTACTTGATGCATATATAGTTTAATCATTAATAGATATATACATGTATACGTGTATACGTGTATTTGTATGATATTCACTGATAGATATCAAAATCTGGTATATCATCAAATATAATCAAACGTCATGAAATACCATCAAACACATATCTTAAGATATGAATATATTGTATAATATCTAAATATACATGATTACACATGTACATCATATGTTTACCCATATATTATACCCTCCGGCAATCAAACATAGCAATTGGAAATCCCTCAAAAATGGAGGTTTCTAGCTGGGAAATTCCTTGAACTAAATGGGGATTTGCCATTGCCATGTTTGATTGCCAGAGGGTACCAATACCAAACATCTGGATGCTCACCGTCTCTGAGTCCCCGCGCGAAGAGAGCCATGGCTCGTAGCTGGCGGAAGCCTTCTTTGGGCACCGCAGCGTCGCAGAGTTTTCCGGGGAAGTCCACTTGCACCTGGGGCCCCCGGGGCCCAATGATGGGAATGACCGGACCGTTCATCCGGATTAAATCGAGCAACTTACAACTGCAGTTGAGGTTATTTGTGTGTGAAGCTATGGTAATAACTTCATGAGTTGTGATATAGAATGATATAAGATATACCGGGATATACCGCCTTGAATTGTGATTGTACAGTATAAACCCATTTACAACCTCAACTGCATCTCCAGGGAAGCTATAGCCGGACAATTTGAACCAAACCGACCTGCTATTCATGTTGAGTATTTCCCAAAGATTTCATATTTTCCCAGTTCGATGGATCTAAGATGATCTAAGATAGCTAGCAGCTAGCAAAATAGATAGAAAAGTTTGACACCTGAAAAATATGAAGAACATATCATCGAAGTACCATAGTAAGAAACACTCTGAAGGCATATTCTTGCAAAAACTGTACAATGAAATACAATGAAAAAATGATCTCAATTTGAATCTCAATGCATATCAATGCGCTCGTCCGTAAAGTCAGATCTACGTCCCCATGCTACAACTTTACTGGGAAACACAATGATAAACCATTGAGAACCATTGGATTTAGGGGTATTCTATTTTCAGACAAACGTATGATCTTCATTCAGAATCATATACCCTCAGGTAATTTTACATTGCTTGGAAAATAACCATATTCAATATATAGGTAAATCAACTATAGATGTGTAATTTTTCATATTTATTAAATTACCACAGGGTAAGTATTCCGAAGCCTGACACATACACAAACATGGATCTATAGACATGGTACGGGATCTAGTACATAGAAGAGTATGGACGGTTTTAATATGACCCGAAATTAAACATGTTTAATTCTGTTTAAACCATATAATTACCCAAACTTTGCATGATTGGTGATAGACTATTGTACTAGGACTAGTTTTGCCTTCCGGTAAATAAAGCCACACTGGAAAATGATGGAAAATGAATGAAGATAAAACCCAAAAATCATGGTTTCCTCCGGGTATCCCCTCGATTTTATCACAACCATTGTTGCAGAAACCGTTGCGACCAAAGACACCCGTTCCGCTTGCCTTTGCTCCTCCCGCTGAAAAGGTGACCAGGAAAAGGATGCCAAATATCAACAAATTGGATGGAAAATACGGCTTTGTTGATCTTTGGCATTCAATGGGGATATTTTGTTGATATTTGGGGATATTAATGGGGATTATCAACAAAATGGGATATTCCTCGGCCATTTCAATGGGGGAGAACGATAACTAATCCAACGGAGAACTAGAGGTACACTATTTTCAGACAAGCCCATATCTCGTAACCATTGTTTCATAACAATGTTGTTATATAGTGCGTCCTGTAAATTCTCCAATGAACCAATTCGGAGAAACAACATCTCTGGATCTGCAAAAACACTTTTGTTTGGGGGGTCATATGTATTCTTCGCAGATTTAAAGAGACCATGTTCCTTCTATATATTAATTGAGGGTAATTTTTAACCTTCCAACAAGGCCTGAATGCTGGAAACATA
The DNA here is from genome assembly GCA_003297045.1 of Symbiodinium sp. clade C Y103. NCBI lineage: Eukaryota > Dinophyceae > Suessiales > Symbiodiniaceae > Cladocopium > Cladocopium sp. clade C. The sequence continues at coordinate 8,286 of BGPT01002972.1, forward strand.
AACCTCAGGTATTTCCATTTTTGATCTCTGACGGGGCCTGTACATCTACAATCCAACATCAGGAAAACATCCTCACCCAAAGGGTCAAACTGCATATGATTGCGGGCACGTCAAACTGTCCTGAAAAAAAGGCCCGGTCCTGCCACAATGCTTTTCTGAGCCACATACCTGAGCCCGGCACTGGGCCCGGCACTGGTCACCAAAAGATCCTAAAGCTTACTTGAGCCAGTCAGTGCCCAGAAAATACTTGGGATATCTTGGGATCAACGAAATCAGAGCATTCCCAAAACACCTTTTGTACCGGGACTAACCAACTGGGTTGATTCTTGAAATGGCCAGCCAGCGAGAACCCCCCGAAACATGTGAAATGGGTTGGTTTATGGTGGTTTCCACTTGACCGGGTAGCGCAAGGCAGCATAACATTTTCCTATGAATGTTGTTGGGACCTATCACCAAGTTCTTCTCAACAACATCCCACGTCAAGGAAATCGACACGTTGCAACGATCATTGGGCCAGTGTTCGAAAAATTCGAAACGTTACAATCCGGGTGTTGAAACTTCAAAATTTGGGTTGCAACATGTTACAACTAATTGTTTAGGCATGGTTTTAGTTTTAAAAAGAGACGGCACCCCGGCATTTGCAAACCGTGGTTGTTTGGGACGATCATGGAACAATGCTGTTGACGTGTTCAGTTTTCACCCATAGCCAAACATGGTGGGGAAACCATGAAACTCCCAAACTAAATGCATGGGGATATTTCGCGTAACTATCGAAATGTGAAACAAATAACATGGTGATATGTTTCCAAAATTGACAACTTCGATTAAGTTTTCAGCTCGTTCTTGGTAATCACCTTTGCTCTACATTTTTTTTTTGGCCGCGTTGCGCTGCAAAAAACGAATGTGCGGCAACAGAGCCACCAAGGTACCCTGGGCAACTGGAATGAGGCCGGGCCCAGGTTCAGCATACATTGTTGAAATTTCGGCCCCAGAAAACATAAGACATGCAATTTATATTTGCGGTTAAAAAAACAATGCATCAATCACTGTGATTCTGATAAGGTAAGCAAATTCAAAATTTGTTCAAAAAAACAAAATACTAGTATCAACCATTGTCAAACATGCAACCCTCTGGTTCGCTTTGTAGTCACAAAAAATGGTTTAATTGTTTGAGCATTTTTGAAGCATCAACTTGGGATCTGGCAAGCTGACCATTGCTAATTCATACCTCAACGGATGAAACAACATAAAATATCAACAATAATTTTAAATAATTAGAAGTAAGAAGGGGTTGCAATGTCAAGCTCAACCAAACACCCACCATTTCACGTCGTTTACTGAGAACTGCAGATTAAGCACCCAACAAGCGCGGTGGTTAGTTGGGATAGTGCAGCATCAGAAGTCGCCAAAATTTTTGTGCAAGTTTTTTCCTAGAAAGTGGTGCCCCTCCGGTTCTAAGTGGGCTATACTTGTGTCTTTGCAGTAAACCCTAGTGGTTGGAGTGAGCCAAGCCAACTTAGCCAATATCAGTCAAACATAAATCCCAATTTTGCTGGTTAAATCCTGCATGTTGGACTTCCAAACCATCTAAACCAACTTTACATGGGGCACCACCCCAACCCAAGGCCCACCTTCTGCGTCACACTGCTGCCAGCCACGCCTCATAGTCAATCATGGCTTTACATCGTGGTGGCCATGAGGAAAACTTTTGTAGATGCCGCTCATTAAAAACACACAAAGCGTGCGTGCCTATCGACAAACGCTGCCGTGACAGTTTGGCAATCAAGCGCGGCAATGGAAAAAGTCGTGTTCAACGGAAAGGGGCTGGGAATGGCCACCCAAGCTCTAGATTGATGGTGTCGGTTTGTCTTGAAAACTAGACGCCTGCCAAAATCGATTGGTTGACGCCCATTTTGCGCGGCATCATGTCTGGGTGTTCCGCATTTTCTGAATCAATGACCATTTGTCAATTAGCCATGAAGGTTCAAGGAACATCCGAACATTTCAAGATCCTCAGGCGCCAGATTGGTGCATCTCCATGCTGTCACAGTGTTTGGCAAGTTTCTCGTATAGCGCCTTTGCATTTTTTTCTGGGCGGTCCAGTCTTGGACTATATAGATGGGGCTTGCGTGATTGGGGCTTGCTATTTGGGGCTTGGGCATCATGGTGACACGGTAAAAGTTCATGATTTGGATGTCTCTGGAAATGGAGTAGTGTCAAGTTAGGATTATTAATCTCACGCGATTAAACAACCCCCAGATGCCCCAATTTTTTTGGCAATACTACTTTGGGTATGTCCCCCCGTATTAATCAATACTAGGTGTCTACCCCTATTAATCANAAACAACCCCCAGATGCCCCAATTTTTTTGGCAATACTACTTTGGGTATGTCCCCCCGTATTAATCAATACTAGGTGTCTACCCCTATTAATCAACCCCTTCTGGAATTTCCTATTTTTTGTGGTGGTGAAACAGTGATGTAGTCCCTGTCTTTCTGACCTTATGGTTCTGATGCTGGCTGATAAAAAAGTACTGTGGGGGTTCTAGAGGATNAGGGAAAATCTATTGAAAGTAAATTGATTTCAGTTGAAATCCTTACTTATCCGTTTATAGATTTAAAAGGAAAATCTATTAAACGTAAATGATTTCAATTAAAATCTTTACTTCTCCTTTAGGTTTAAAAAGAAACACAATTGAACGTACATTGATTTGAATTGAAATCCTTACTGAACCTTTTAGATTTAAAAGGAAAATCTATTGAACGTAAGTGATTTCAATTGAAATTTTCACTTCTCCTTTAGATTTAAAAGGGAAAACAATTGAACGTGCANTGATTTCAATTGAAATTTTCACTTCTCCTTTAGATTTAAAAGGGAAAACAATTGAACGTGCATTGATTTCAGTTGAAATCCTGATTTTAAAGGAAAATCGATTGAAAGTAAATTGATTTCAATTGAAGTCCCATTTTTGTTTTTGAGGCTTTATTAATAGGGGGGGGCCTACCTTCTCCAGAAGGTACCTTCTGGGGGGNTGATTTCAATTGAAGTCCCATTTTTGTTTTTGAGGCTTTATTAATAGGGGGGGGCCTACCTTCTCCAGAAGGTACCTTCTGGGGGGGGGGGGGGGGGGGTTTATTAATACGAACTTGACATTATACAGTATACCACCAAATGGCCATTTTAATGGGGATAAGCATAATAATCCATTGGAATTGTGCATGCTCTATTTTCAGACAAACCCATTTTTCATGTTAACAATGTTGACAATGCTGAAAGCCAATGTTCGTTCATGTATATATAGCCCTGGGTAGAAATTCCCCGAGTAAATGGTGCCCTGGGTCCGCATAGCAGTCCATTCCAAAACGAGGGTAAGGACTGTAACCCTCAATTCTGGTGAGGATCAGTGAGATATTACCTTCAATATTTTGCAGCGATGGTAAACGGCCCATTGGCGATTTACCTATTGACAATGGTGATGTTCCATATCTATGTTAAATCACCGAGAGGTCCTGGTATTTGCAGTTGCCACCTGAAAGCTTACTGGGTTCCACGTGGCTCAACCCATTTTCCACTGCTCCTCAGCGCTCTTGGCGGGCCGTATGCTCATTGGCTCCAACATCAAGCACTTTTATCGAGATCCACAAAGGAAAGCGCGGTTTGAGTGAATGAGGCAGACTGGGATGTATTGTGATGTGGTCGTTTCTGATATCCCAGCTCTTTTGGTTGAAATGTCATATTTCTTGGATAAACTGTTAAACATCTTTGTTTTCTTTCGTTTCTCAGGATGAAACTCTGCAAATTTGCTGCTAATGCCCCCATCTTTGTTACATAAGATGACATTTCTCTTGGTGAGATTGAGGTAAATTCCACTTCTTCTTGGTCAAATTCTGCCTATATACTTTTATATACTTTTTTCCCGCAGAAAACAATGTTTGTGCTCGGTCAGTGGGAAAACATAACCTTACTCTCTTGGTTCTTTTTTAGTTCAGCTGCAACAATTGAAACAGGTTGCGCTTAAATGCCCACATTCAATGGTTGCTGCTTAAAGTGTCGAAGTTCATTAAAAAATTGCCTTGGTAAATCTCTATTCTTGAGCCTGAATCCCAAGCTTTTCTGCCCCCCAAAGAACAGAACTCAGTTGGCCGATTCAGCTTGAAATGTGTTCATAGTTCTAGTGGTGAAATTCCCATGTTTGTCGGTTATATCACCATTCCTTGTTGATTTCTGCAAGAAAAAATGTCTGAATCTCATCGTTAAACTCCAATTCTTGTTGGTTCCATGAAATCTACAAGTTGAAAGCTTCGTCATTTTTCACCACTTTTCCCTATGAATTGCGATAAAATTGCGATCAACCGCTGGAAATGCCATCCCCGCCCCCTTTGCGCCGCTGAACGCGGCCACGTCACGGTTCGCGGCGACGCGGCGCAGGCGCTGCGTCAGGAGGTCCTGGGAAGACTCGAAGAGGTGGCGCTGGGGCTCGTGGGAGGCAGCCAGCCAGGACCTGCGACTGAAGTGGGGGATCTTTTTTGGAAGAAACATAGTGACGAACAATTTGTTCATGGTTGTATAATAGCTAATTAACCATTGTTAATCATAGTTAACCATTATCAATCTTAATTACCAGAGGCCAGAGTCTTCAAACATGTTACATGGTTGTATAACAATGATTAATAATGATCCACAATGGTTCATAATGGCTAATAGTTACATCTCCATTTATGGTTGATAATGGTTAATCATGATCAAGATATTACAGTGGACATATATACATGTTGATATATAATGATATGTGGATATATATGTATATATATATATATACATATATATACATATATATATACATATATATATATATACATATATATACATACATATATATATATATACATATATATATATATATTGACTGAAAATGGCTAAGAATGGTTAATAATGGGAACTTGTTTGAAGAATAATAATGATTAACAATGGTTCATAATGGTTAACAGTGGTTATAACAAATTGAATATATTTTATTAAGATCGACTATTAACCATTATGAACCATTGTTAATCATTATTAATTATTAATCAGTATCTATTAACCATTAACCATTATTCATCACTATGGATTTTTCAGACCATTCAATTTTCATAGGGATCTTTATTTCAGACCACCATGATTCGAGACTGGATTCCCATCGGGGGATGTCTTGACCCAAACAAATCACGGGACATAGCCTCTGGTAAACGTTTACAGTTTGCCAACTGGAAAATCTCCATTTTTCATGGGAAAATCAACTATTTCTATGGCTATCGCTTCAAAAGCAAACTGTTAAAGTACCAAAGGATAATGAGAATATGCACCATATCTTGTTGTCATGTCAGGTCCCTGAAAGTCACACAAGAATCACGGGTAGTTGGACAGTTGGACATGCAGTTCAAGTGAACTATTTATAGATTTCACCATGGTTTTTGGGGCGCCATATCCCATACCCTGTGAGCAATAATGGATAATGAGTCCCCAAAGCTTACATGTTGGCAAACTTACGATGGAGCATATGGGAATGGTAGATTGTGTTTAGGATCAACCGGAAGGCATGGTCTTTACCTCGAGATTCAGGGCTTTCCTGTTGTTCTATCCTTCATTTCTGGGACAGCAAGAACCGGATAATTCATGGGGATACAGTATAGAAAAGCTATCTGGCAACATATATTCAATCCTATTTGGCTAATACTATATACCCCTGATCACATATTTATCATATTTTGGTCATACTGCATCCCACATGATTCCCATGACAATTCTCCCACTAATAATTATCATGGATATACGGTACATAACAAAAAAATGCGTGTATTTATGATACTAACCAGCAAACCAGATACTAAATGGATTTTCCATCCCAACACCATATATATTATTGTTGGGATAATTGGATGTGTTTATACTGGGACTGCGCGTGCTGTAAACGAACCTGCAATGGAGGGAAACAAACCATCAAGAGATAGTGGATGTTTCATTGCCAGGTGTGATTACCAAAGGGTAATTCCATTAACTACAAACCATTTATCAGCATTATTACCCTCTGGTAAGGTAACAGTTTGCGAACTGGAAAATCACCAGCTATGAATAGGTAAATCAACGATAAATTGGCCATTTTCAATAGCTATGTTAAATTACCAGAGGGTAACTATTAACGATCTGTCAACCAATTAATTGATCAACATTGATGAACCATTTAGAATCAAAATGTTCCGCCGTACCATTTACAGCTGCCGTGCCTGAGAAAACGGCCACGTTTCAATTGGTCGTTCATGGAACTCACCAAGCGCCAAGAGAAACAACACCTGTCCCGTTCGAAGTAAGTGATCCAACTTCTAATGGGATAGAGTCAACTGAATATGATTTGGGTACAACATGGATTAACAACCAACAATTGGGATATCTAATGGATATAGTAAGGATATAAGTGGATAAAATCAACCATATAGTTGATATGGGGGTGTCTGAAAATGACGTACACAATCAAAATGGCAATTTCAGTAGGGAAGATGTGATTGATCATCAAGTTGTTTTGGGTCGGTATTTTTTCAGACAGACCCATACAATTATGGAAATAATACATATATATATATATATACATACATCAGACATGTATAATCCACCATAATCCTAGTGATTGGACTTATGAACCAACAAAACGTATGAAAAGGGTTCCTCACATTGTTGGACGTTCCCACCTTGTCTACATCCACATGTTCAACAGACCCTACAAGTTTGACTTTTATGGTCGAAACCCCTTGCCTGCGATGGATGAGCAATGTGTGATTAGCAACTGGGAGTATGCCATTGGATATTGCCACCAAACAAGGTTGAGTAATTGAGAAATAGCTCCGTTCTATACCAAAGACCAGGCAAGAACCTAGTCTCTGAATTTCGTCAACAAAAACCCTCGGGTAATCGCACATGGCTAGCTGGAAAATCCACGATTTCGTTCGATAAGGGATTTCCCAGTTCTATCGCTATGCTGAGGGTCTACCTCCTGACCCCTGACCTCATGGCACTACTTCCCAAGCAAAGATATGATGATATGTGATGATCCAAGAGATGTGGCACGTTCCTTCTCATATCGATCCATATTCAATCCCGATGTCTGGCTGGCAGCAAAAAGTTGCTTCGATCACCAGTGCTGCTCGGCAAAATACAACTAAAAATGCTGAAACAAGGTTCAGATCAGGTGAAATAATATCACATATTATCACATTATTTGGATTAATACGGTGAACATTACCAAAGATGCTTGAATCATCGCAAATATCATCTACCCTCTGGTAAACTAACATAACTATGGAAAATCACCATTTTTCATGGGAAAATCCACTATAAATGGCCATTTTCAATAGCTATGTTAGTTTACCAGATGGCTGGGCCCCGGGCCAGGCGACCTCCTCCGTCTCTGTCCAGGGAAAGGGATCTTCATCGCCTACCCAGAGGAGATCCATATATTGGGATCAAATCAGAAACCATCAGAAACAATCAGGTTCACCATGATCTTTCATGGATTTTCCTCAACAATCCCAGATTTACACAATCCTAGATTTTCCAACAATCCAAGATTTAAGTATATATTATCTCTGACTTGAATTCCCGTTCCAAGGTTGGACTCCAACAAAGAGCCGTTCTGTTGGCTAATCTGCACCCTGCCTTCACCTGGCGCCTTTTGACTCGACCTGGGGCGGTGTAGTCATCAGTTTTCACCAAATGGCCATTGAATGATGGGATTGATGGGAAAAATTCTAGAAATTGATGGGCTTCGTGGGACCATTCATGGTATTTATCGTAATCATTGTTAGTTGTTTTTTGGGATTTACTTTCTGGTAATCCAACATAGCTCTGGTATAAATGGCTAGCACAATGAATTGCATGCAAAAAGTGGTGACTTTTCCATAGCTGTATTAGACTATCCGAAGGTACAGCATTTTACATGTACCCTATGGGTTCAAGTGCCTTGTGACGGAGTATTTGGGGAATGTTTGGGGGGTTAAGATCCCCCATGTTGCGGATTCGTTTATAACTCCCTGGTCTTCTGTCTTCGATGTCTTTGCCAAGGCACCCCTTCCAGAGCTCCGAAGCGGGACCCCCCATACGCTTGAAGCGCATGGCAAGGCCTTGGGGATGTGAATCATGGTAAGTTGACCGAGAGTGGGTGAGTTGATCATAATAATTATGGGTACCCCCAAATTGTATTTCCCGGTTGAAATTACATTGACCAAATTGAAATAGTAACCATAATATGGTACTCCATCAAATGACCATAGGATATGGTTAGGTTCAATATAGAGGTTTGTCTGAAAATAGGGTATCCCCAAATCCTCGGGTGAATCATCATTTTACCTATTGAATGTCTATTTATGGGTGTACCCCATTTTCAGACAGACCCCTATGTTAATAGCGGGAATTGACGGTGATGGTCATGGTGATTTGTATGGAATATGGGAAATTGAATAAAGATTATGGGATTTTGTGGGATAAGAATGGGATAATCATCATGGTTGCTTGTTGATTGTGATATATCACGTATCAACAATAATATTAAGGTGATTGTAAATCAGCCATTTCTGGGAATGGCAATAGGAATAACATTGGGAAAAATGATAAGATTTCATAGGACATGCAATCGACAATAATGGCAAACCATGGTCTACAACTAAGAAAACTGGGATTCAATGGGATTTGATGGGATTTCATAAAAAGTAATGGTTTACAACTAACAGGTAACAATAGTGGAGCTGTACTGTGATGGGGATATAACGGATATAGATATAACGGACATAATGTGGACATAATGAGGATATAATGATGATATGATAATGGAATATTAAAAAACAACAGTTTTACCCTCGGGTGATCCTTGGCCGGAAAATCCCGGTGGCCAGCACACCACGTTTTATGACACTGGAGGGTACTTTGGTTTGTAGACGCCATTGCAGCAACTATAGCCACAATTATAAGCATTGGTTGTTGATTCATATTTTCATAAATCATCATAAATCCATCCAACTGATAGCTTAGGTCGATATATTTACCGTAACTCCTAGTTAGTAAATGGTTGTGCTGGTTTATAAATCCATCTATAACTACAGACCATCTAACTACAGAGGTACATGGTATATCTATTCTACGAGAAACGGCGAAGCATTGGGCGCCATGGCGCCGCGCCTCGTTCTGTCTCCGCACGCTTGCTTCGGGGCTCCAGAGCATGGAGGGACCAACCTGGGGCTGGGAAAATTGTGTAACATGGACATGTACCTGTACACACATATAATCACATATATATATATATGTGAATCTAAATGAATCTACATGTTTATATATATATATATATGTATGTATATGTATGTATATGCGTAGATGTATATGCATATGTATATATGTATGTATATATGTATGTATATTTATAGATTCATATATCGATACATGTATCTATAAACATAATATACATCATTGGACATATGATACTGATATAATATAGATGTGAATCCTCCAGAAATTGTGCAATTCCTGATGTCAGGGTGTCATCTTCGGAAGCATAGTTTTCGTCATGGAGGTACCATGTCAGATTTCATTGGAAACTTGGAATCCATAGGGCCATGAGGTTTTGGTTTGTTGATGGTTTATCCTCCGCTGTCATCAAACATGCCTAGCTGGAAAAAATACTCACACAATCCGGGAGGATTAGAGCTGGGAATTCATCAACTATCAATGGAGGATTTTCCAGCACGCCAGTCAGCCCAGAAAGTAGGCGATCCGAAGGCAGTGGTTTATCCCATCTATATATATATATATATACATATTTAACTTAAGGATAGTTAAGGTTTATCCATGTTTATCCCATCTATAAGGTTTCTAGCATCCTTTTGGTGCTGCAGGATTTCACAACCATCCACTAGGATTCACTGCAGTGGGATGGTGATTTAGACTGGTGATGTTCAACTGGAATTCACCATCCACGATTGCCTTTATAACCAAGTGATCCATGTTGCTGGTGATAATCCCCAACATACTGGCTCCTGATGGGTATCGTAATCATCATCAATCAACAAATATCAACAGGCTGTTTGATCCTCCAGTTGCATTGCTTAGACCCACGTGATCTAGGGACCCATTGGCTGATATGCCCTTCATTCCCACAATCTGTCCATACTATTGGTCTTTTTATGGGAGTAGGATGGGAGTTGTATGGGAATGGGGTCCCATCATTGGGGGTCCCTATAGTAGAAATTCCACTAACTAGGAAGTCCCAGATTTGTGGGGTTATTTCATTTGTAAATGGCTTGGCTACAAACCAGCTTATATTCACCGGATCATCCTCCAAGTATATGTACTGGTACTATGATGATTCCATTACCAATTTCCAAGAGTGACATATTTCCAGTACGAACTTTAGGGAAAAAATATGATAAGTTATTGTGACGGAAAATTATGAACTTTAGGGAATACATATGGCGGTTTCCTAAAATGGGGGTACCCCAAAATGGATGGTTTATAATGGAAAACACTATTAAAATAGATGATTTAGGGGTACCCCCATTTTAGGAAGTGACGTTTGCAGCTCGACGAAGACTTTTCGGCGTCCGTTTCCGCCGGCTTTTGCAGCAGCTGGTCCAGTGAAAGGGAGTCCGACACCTGCGGACAGTGGATACCCGGTTGAGATCTGGGATATTTTATGTACAATCATCCATATGTATAGAATATAGACTGGTATATGTTATATATGTATACATATGTATAATTACATATATATATATATATACACATATGTATTATATCGTGATGTAACCATCCCCAATAAACTAGGTATAGCATAACATAGTATAACATATATAGGGCCCCTCACATCAGTGTGTATAACATATATATATATATATTGTTTTCAAGGTTATCGGTAGATAACATGTGTGTGGCAAGCAGCTGCAAATTTGCACAGCCAATGAGTTGACCTTCTGGATAGTCTCCATCAACCAACCCACGGGTTTATAGATTTACTGTACTATATATGGTTTTAGAGATAGGGCACTACTCAGATAGTATAACGTTATGGCAAAAACCAATAGCCATTCTGATAGAATATAGATGTAGTATAGTCCCCTATACAGTAGCAACCCATCAAGAATTCTATTTCAATTGAGCAGTCTTCAAAAATTAAAATGCCATCCCCTCATATTTTGGTTAAGAACGGATTGCCCAGTTCATGTGATAATCCCCCAGTTCATACAGTCACCAATCATCGATTCAAAGAGGTTTGAAAACCATTGCTCAACAGCTTCAATCCCCAAATCAGTGCATGGCTTAAGAAAGAAAATTTACAGGAAACCCCTATGCCCATAAGTTATAGTTATTTGAGGGCAAAAACCAGGGTTTCCCGTAGATTTTCCCATAAACTCCAATTAAATCATCATTTCACCACCAGTTCCCGCTCAATCTCCAGCTTTGAAATCACCACCTCCGAAGACTCTTGGGTCACACGCACACGCAGCAAGCCTGGCAACCTGAAGATGTCTTCATGGTTTGGGGGATTTAAGTACCACAAAATGCCATATATGTGTGTGTGTATGTATATATTTGCTTAGCGATGAATTTTGTTATACATGGATATACTAAAATATAATAAAATATACATATATGAATATATATATATATATATAACCACCATTAACCACCAATATTCGTTTGGATTGCGAAACAAATAATGCTAACCATATGCTAACCAATTCAACAAAGAAATGCTCATGGGGAAAACTAAGATCATGCACTTGACTTGGGATCAACCGATCACCCCGTTTGTGCGCAAACGCTGGCTTGGGACTGGCGTGACAATGTGAGCATCGGGAAATTCACCATCACGTACTTCACCCAGAACTTATATGGAGGTTTCCTAAAATAGGGGTATCCCCAAATCATCCATTTAAATCCGGATTTTCCATTGTAAACCATCCATTATTGGGTACCCCCATTTTAGGAAACCCCCATATGAACCTGATGGGCTGAACATGCAGATCTCACCAACAGACTCGAGGCTTTTGACCAAGAAAAATCTAGGATTGAACCAACAGCAATTCACAGCTGCGGACGGCCACAAAGGTCGGACTCCCAAACCGATGTTGACATATTTTCCGCATGTTGAAAATCTTGGGACCCAATTTTCACAAAGATTCCCCAGCTTTAAAAACGGAAATGTCCAGGATAGGCATGTCTTCAAACATCACGGCGATGGCATCAAGCGTTCACCAGAATACTCAGCGTCGTGTTATTCGACATGTTTGAACGCAAATGCCAACTAGCCATCTCTCCTCAGCATGATGCAGACAATCCCCTGGTTTGCTGTAGCACTTCGAGGTACCGACGAACACTTGAGCAGTTTACCAAACCCTTTTTGAACAGTCCTTGGAATGCTTTGTCACGGGTAATCTCAATGATGCCCTTCACGATGAAACTGTTGAAAGCAGGAGTTTTTGTTTCTGCCATGTTGCGCTTGTTTGACCACAGCCTGTGTTGTTAGCAACAACAAATGTATACCCCATCTTGGTTGTTCAATCAGAAATCATCCATGTTCTATTGTCTAATCTCCTCACTGGCCCCATGTTGACCCTGTTTGAATGCGTAAAGATTCGTGGTGACTGAGAGTTCGCCCGCCTCTGAATCACCTCTTGCAAGCCCCGCTCCAGGTCCTACCAGAGGTTGGCTATCCCCCCGAATCACCAGTTTTTTTTGTTGAACGTGAAATACTGAACCACCTGGAGGGTTTCCTCAAATGGGGCTACCCCAATAGCTGGAAGGTTTATAAAAGAAAATCCGGAAGGGAAACATGGACGATGATACCGAGGTACCCCCATGCAGTGGTTTCACCTCCATCATCCTCCATCTATTACTGGGTCACCTTTGGGGAGGTTGATTTATCCCTCATGATATATCTGTTCCAGTTTCTTGTTGACAGAAAACAATTTCATACCACTTCAATATACTTCAATGAGGCATATGTATCAACAGCTTGACTCTTGACTTTTTTCATCGGACAGACCATTGTGTCAATGCAATTCGCTGAAGCAGCGGATGTCCATCCATTTAGGGTTTATCCCCGATACACCCCAAGTCTGGCATGAAACAAACGAATGCCTTTGCAGGACTGGCTTGAAACTACATACCCCAAAAATGTTTTCTCCACCTGCCAGGTGAGGGTTGTTAGATTTTAAAAGAGCTCTTCTCCTTCTCCGCCTCTTCCTCCTCCTCCTCCTCCTCCTCCTCCTTCTTCTTCTTCTTCTTCTTCTTCTTCTCCTCGTCCTCGCCAGCTCCAGATCGCAGTGGGCACTGCCGGACCTCAATCGCGAGCTCCAGATCTCACTGGGCACTGCCGGACTCAGCCGCCAGTGCCCGATCGCAGCGGGCACTGCCGGACCTCAACCGCGAGCGCCCGAGTGCAGTGAGCATCGCCGGACCTCAACCGCCAGCTTCCGCGCTCAGTGGGCATCGCCGGACCCGAACCCATATATATATATATATGCCAGATAGAATGCCAGAAACATATGTCAACAGATAGTATGCCAAAATAAAAGCGAGGTAGATTTTCAGAAAGAATGCCAGATAGCATGTCAGAAAGAATGCCAGATAGAATGCCAGACTAGCTGCCAGATAGAATGTCAGATAGAATGTCAGATACAATGTCAGAATATACATCAGAGAAAATGTCAGTAAAGAATGTCAGATAGAATGCCAGGTAGAATGTCAGAAAATATTTCAGATAGAATGTCAGAGCATATGTCAGAGAGAATGTCAGATAGAATGCCAGGAGGAAGAGGAGGAGAGGACAACTCTGATGAAATCTCTCCTCCTCCTCCTCCTCTTCCCTGCCAGAAAGTTTTGCCAGAAAGAATGTCAAAATATGTATCACACTATATGCCAAATAAAGTCAAATGGTGGGGATCACTCGAAGTAAGTAATTACAACCCACTCTTGGGTTTCCATCTTTCCCAGATCAAACGGAAAATCTACAGGAACACCCTTTGGAATTTTAGAAAATCCACCATCTCCAGTAGTGTTTCTTCCCCTGAATTCACTGACCAATCAATTCTCATCATTCACCCAACAAACACACATTCCCAACCATGGTGAAAAACCATGGTTCAACCAACTGGATTCTTAGATAGTCTTATCAATAATATCTCATATAGTGGTTTCCTAAAATGGAGGTACCCAAAAATGGATGGTTTATAATGGAAAATCCTATTGAAATGGATGATTTAGGGATACCCCCATTTTAGGAAACATCCATATAGCATTATTAGTAATTATTCGCTATCCCAATAAACACACATTCCATGATCTCTTGCTGTTTAACCTCCTCCCATGCAATTTGTCAACAGTGAAGTTGTCACCTTGTTGGCAGCGATGGGCAGCTCGCTAGGATTCAAGGCGCCACAGAAGTCCTGCTGACAGGTCCAACCAAAAACTGGGGGATTTCCATGGGATACTTTTGGGATTTCATTGGGTTCATTTTTTGGGCTTTTTTGGGATTTGGCAAGTTTTACCACAACAATGGGATTTTCAAAGCAACCATTTGGGATGAGTCTTGCGAATTTACTTGCCAACACTTGGGATTCAGTGGGATTCACTTTGAAAAACATGTTTGGTTTCTACCAGATTTGGTTTCCTAAGTCATTATGCTTAGTCACCAAGTCCTATGGGAAAATGGTGATTTTACCGGTATTTCTCAAAATGGGGGGACATCCACATCGTCCAAGTCGTTGGCGAGTTTTGATCGAAGAATTCGCTTGCAAATTGGGCCCCAAAATAGCGCGCTACTGAACCACGACTGTGAGTTTCCTTCAACTTGGCAGAATGGTTTCTGGTACATGGATGGAACCATTTTGGAAGTCAATGTTACATTGCCTTGATTTACCAGGAATTTGAAGGGGGTTCAGCACAAATCTGGGTTAGAATATGAAGATATTCACCCATCAAAAGCAGGTGATGAAGTCATTAGCAACTTAGAAATGAACAAACATGCGGAGGTCAGGTCGTCAAATCATTGGTATGTGCAAGAAGGAGATTGAAACAACAGCGAATGAAGGTTTAGTCCATATGCATGGGGGATACCAAGGGTTTCACCGACTCTCGAGTCACGGGGTATTGACACTACTACTATTGACGCATAAACGACCCATGAGATTTGCAGAGTTTTTCCTGCGATTGCAGCGATGTGTCCCTGTTTTGTGCCCCCATCGGCGATTCACCACATGAGACATGAGGCAGGCAATTCGTCAGGTCAAATCTGCAACTGTGGCCGCTGGATTAGCAGCGCAGACTTTGGCTAACAGCTGTCCATTGGGTAGGACAATTTGAAGACTCTGAAGCTTCACATTCAATTCACGTGCAATTCGCTTATGGGTATCCCAGGCAAGATCGCAGCTAGACACATTGAGTTGCAAGACTGTTTCCCCAGCCAAATTTAAACATGTCAGGGTTGTTGCGGCATCTTCGTCAACAAAATGGAGTTGCAAAGCAAGGTCTTCACCAAGCAGAACATCACCAACGTAGTAGTTGCCTGGTTCTAAACAGGGGACGTCTAGTTGTCCCCCAGAATTGCTTCCACAAGCCACAGCGCTGCCATCACTTCGCAGAAACATGGCGTGAAACCTTCCTGCAGAAACCTGAACGTATGATATGCCTTCATCTAAGGGTGGAATTGTCAACTTTTCTCCACATGTGCTTCCACAAGCAACAGCTTTGCCATCACTTCTTAGAAGCACTGTATGTTGCCCACCTGCAGAAACTTGGATGTACCACACTCCTTCATGCAACGGTGGAATGTTGCACTGTCCATTATCATTCCAACCACAAGCCACAGCAATGCCATCGCTCCGCAGAAGCACTGTATGAGATCCGCCGGCAGAGGCCTGGACGTATGATATTCCAACATCTAAAGGCGGTATGGTGCATTGTCCGAAGCAATCGTTTCCACATGCGACCGCGCTACCATCACTTCGGAGGAGCACAGTGTGACAGGTGCCTGCAGATACTTGGGTGTAGAACATTCCTTTCCCCAAACGTGGGATGTTGCATTGTCGGAGATCGTTTCCTCCAAAAGCCACCGCACGGCCATCACTTCTGAGAATCACGGTGTGATCCTCACCGGCAGAAACTTGCGTGAATGAAACTCCATCTTCCTTTGCCAAATGGATATCGCATTGGCCAAAATCATATCGACCACCTCCACAGGCTGTTGCAGTACCATCACTTCGGAGAAGCACTGTATGATAACAGCCGGCAGAAACCTGGGTGTACGATATTCCAACGGCCAACGGTGGTATGGCACATTGTCCAAACTCATTGTTTCCGCAGGCGACAGCAGAACCATCATTTCGAAGAAGCACTGTATGACAGTAGCCTGCGGAAACCATGCAGAATCACAATCTTAGAGGTAAACAACGAATTCAAAGACCTACTTTTTCGGGCCAAAACTTCTGAATTGTCCAACAGGAGTCCAACAGCTTCTGCCAATAATTGCGAGCAATTGCTTGGAATCATTGAATCTAAAAAACAAAGAAATCGTCAGGCCCAACTCTACGAATATGTGACAGCTTGCACCCAACTTTCTGATGAGGTGACATTTGTCTCACTCCGTTTCACAAAGGCACGAATTGATATAATTTCTCTAAATCCTATATTTTAGTCTTGCAGCTAGAAGGAATCATGCTGTCAACCAAAAAAAAGAACAGTGCAATATCCGCATGTTCATTTCCATCCCATGTGTGTGTGCTTGTATCCCATCATACAACCTTCGCGTTGGAACCAACAACAAGCTCCCGCCGCTGCCTCGAAGAGCTGCTTGATCGCCATCAAACTCTCCTGCCATGCTGGTTGTTAACAGCATCGAACTAGTTCGCTGTATCGACCGCAAAAGCGGAGTCCATACACCGGAGTCCACTTCCGTCCGATTGCCAATTTAGCTAACAAATACCATCTTGAATCAACTATAAATACACATGTTAAATCAACTTAAAAGATGTTATGAATAAGTATCAAAAAAAGATAAAAAAAAGTATCATCATCGCATGATGAATCAACTACACTACACTATAAACCCACTTTCCAGCCCCCTTTCGTACCCTTTGTACCTCCGGCGTCATCTCAGGTGGCGAATCAATGCCTGTTGCGCAACAGGGAGAGGTTAACAAAGTGCAGAATGATGGGAAGCATGTGGAAACTGTGTTTTTACTGCGAGTTTGTTGGGATTGTCTGGTGATTAATGGGAATTAAATGGGATTGCATGATACAAACATGATATATGACCCCCCGTGAATTTCTTACGTAGCTATGGTATAGATGGTCCATTTATGGATGATTTACCTATATTTACCTATCAATCACGGGATTGTGATGGGATTTTATGGTGATTAATGGGATTTATATCAACAACAAAAATGGGAATATGTATGGAAAAAAACCCTCTGGTAGTTTAATATAGCTAAGGAAGCCATGGCCTACTTCGGATAAATCACCTATTAGAATGGTGATTTTCCATAGCTATGTAAAATAGTCACAGGGATAGATGACGGGAGAAGGGTGATTAAATGGAATTAAATGGGATTAAATGGAATTATATCATATTGAATGAGTGTTCTAGCAATCCAAAAAAAGAAGACAAGACATACCTTGGAAGCCTGAAAAAAATGGGGGAAACAAATCAAAGTGTTCTCATCGAACAACCTTCCTGGAAACCCCGGAATCAGAATCTTTTTTGGGGTTACATGGTATATAGACAATAGCCATGGTGTTTCCTATCTATTATATGCACAGCGGGTTTCTGATATGAACCACCGGCATATGACAGGATATGATCGCCAAAAATCAGGGTACAAGTGAAAGATACAACTGCTGTGATCACCAATCATAAATCCGATGTAAATCCGCATGTTTGGTGATTGAATTGGCACTTTCAGACGTATCCGGTGCCCAACAAAAATTGCACCCTTTTTTCCTGTCACCGCACGTCTTCCAATACGTCAATCCTCGCGCGGGCGAGTTGATGTCGCGCACCCGATCTTCAGGTGCGACGATTGAAATGATCCGAGATTCTTCCTGGCCTAAAGGGAAAATCCAAAGGAAACCCACTTGGTGATATGGTGAACCTGGATGAGTGCAGATGGTTCTCCTTTAGAATGGTCAAAACATTGCTGAATTCATGTACTGAGAAAAAAATATGGTTTCATGTCGATTTCCCCCTCAAGCCAAGTGAGAGATTGGGACAGCTTGCTGTGCCCGAGATTGCCCGAGAGATTCTCCTCACCTTTCATCGATTTTCCGCTGGGGTCGCTGGTTTTTTGGTCGGGTCATCCGAGGCAATCATCCGCTACAACGGGAAACTCCCAGTTTGGAAAGAAAGACAGTGGGTAAAAAACTACTAATTTCCAAAGATTTTAGCCAGCAATCCACTTTCGATATCCTGACTTTACTGGATGTTTGCCTATACATACAGCTGGAATTCAGATCTTCAGTTCTACCTAGACACTCCATTTACCAAAACAATAATGGTGTTTTGCCACATGTGTTTCTGGATGCTTTAAGTGTCTTGATTAAAGCTCAAAAGATTGAAAGCACAATCCAGTGTCGCAAATCTTATTGCTTTAGAATATTTCTATTGATATATTCTGGATCCAACCTCTTGCCGACGACACACAAATAACCCCCAAAGTTACATACTACATCTGGCCTCAAAAGGTACGTGGATGCATATAGGACACATATTATCCCTGTTGGTTCAACCGAAATTGCCTCGCAGCCCCTCTCCGCGCCCCCGAGCGCATAAGGTGAGGCCGCGACGCGGTAAGTTTGGAGCGGCCAGACGGCCAATTTTGTTGGGGAGATCCCGGCATCACGAGTGGTTGAGCCACCTTCAAAAAAGTCTGTTAATATATGTATTAATACATTAATATGTCTTAATATGTATGATATATATAATATATATTATTATTAATGATATGTATTAATCCATGATAATCCATTGGGATCACTCCCATTTCTATGGACATTGATACATGCTTGATAGCAACCAGATCCCAACACCTTCCCCATAGATTCCACCATGCATTGCACGGCCCATGGACATGTTACCCTCCCGTAAACGTCCACATAGATGTGAAAAACCCATGAAAACCCACCGATGGTTTTCCTCGGGAAACCATCTTATCTATGTTTTAGTATAATAATACCCTATAGGCTAGCTTTTAGAATGTATTGGAGATTCCCAGGGAAGGATGTGGAGGAAATTCTTGAAACAAGCCAGCCAGTCACAAATATATCTATCATCGTTTAAGACTGGGTGTGAAAATTGTGATCTCTACAAGCGGCATGTACTTGGTTGAATAGTGTTGACATGTCTAGATGTATATACTGATACACTATATATGCGTGTGCACATCTGATCATGTATCATACACATATACGTATGCCCGCGTACAACATATTGACGACCGAAGGCACACATTTAATTCTATAAATCCAACGAAATGAAACCATCACAAGCACAACTCTTGATTTCACAGCGCCACATATCCACTACTACTATGTATACATACACTGTGATATGAATATATATATATATATATATATATGTATATATATATATATATGTATATATATATATATGTATATTATATAATGCCGTTGTCCTCAAGGTCCAAAACATCAGCTTGAACAAAACTGATATCATCATATATCATTCCCTGGGTGATCTAATCTGTCCGTTGAATACACAATATGCGATCAACATGCTACATGGATACGCTCATGGTTTGTCAATGCAAAAACGGGCTTTTCCAATGCCCGAGCAGATCTGAATGCCTGATTCTTTTCGTCGGTGAAGTGTCCCTCATTCTTGCATCCCAACTATGTCCTTGTAAAGCACAAATTCAGGAGGTAAAAGATCAAGTCTGGGTTCTTTAGGACAAATCTTTAGGACAAAATGATCTGACAAACCTCAAGAATAGAAGGTCATTGTTTGGTTCCTTCTTTCCTATACAAACTATGAGAAATCCGGAATTCTCTCTGTTCCAGTTTGTTTTCACGAATAATCTTGCTGAAATCATTATCCAATCTGACATACGCAACTTTTGGCCGTAATCATACAACCACCTTTCATGTCATAGCCCCCCCAAGGGCTACACTCTTGGTCATTCTCCGCGACGACCTGCAGATCATCCCCAGTGAGAAGTCATCACGTACTGCAACACCTGTCTGTGTTCCAGGGTTGACCACTAAATCTTTTTTGCCGGGTCGGGCGGATTGGAGATCACGTCGAACTGCGGAAAGGATGGGTGGAAACAGAAGTTGCCCAAGTTCTGGAAGGTTTATCTACGAATAAGAAAGAAAAGATTGCCCAGGAAATTGCACTTTTTCTTATTTTTTTCCAAAAGTCATGGAAATAAGGTCACAGGACAAAAGGAGAACTGTTGGGGCCAATGGGGAGATATATCAAGACACTCAAAGCTCGCTTTTTTTTGGCAAAAGTACGCCAATGATATGCGGTTCAATAAAATGTCTTGTTGATGGGGAAATGGGATGTCTAGCTACCGTCTTATTACTGTAAATCTCCCCCAAGCTGAGAAGACTCCCGACAATTCTCTTATCAGGATTCTGTAAAACAATTCTCTTATCGTCCCTCTTTATCATCTTTATCCTTCTGGATACCCATCACAACTAACGGATTCATTGCGAGTTGTATCATATCTATACAGATCTACCTGATTGTTCACGCGGGTTTCTTTGCTTCAAATAGGACCAGGTCTTAAAAATATCCCACTTGTGTTTGCTGCTGAGTATCATGTTATCTGTCAGGTGGTATGTCTGCTGGCAATGTGGCTTGCTGGAAATTCTCCGACTGCCGATGTTGGCTATCCCGTGGTTCCCACCAGGTTTCATTCAAGGCATGTTGCTTGCTGAAGAGTATTGAACAAACAATGAGAATTTCATCTTCAAACATACAGTATTTCAACTAACCCATCCTCAGAAATTTCATACTATATGATACTATATGTTACTATAGAAGTTTAAGGGAAGGCTAGAGGAAGGCCCTATATTTAGGGGTTGCCAAACCGTGGCATCCTGCAAAATGTCATTAAGCAAATCCCTTCAACCAATCCCTTAAACTAATATATTGACTAAGCAAATCATCATTGGTTAGATAGATCCATGTTTGATGCCTAAACCAGAATTCTTGAAAGTAAACAGCATTTTTATAGAATGGTCAACTCTTTATTTTCAATGGAAACGTCGCTATTTTTGCTGGTGAAACACGTAAACCGTCATAATCATAGCTTTTGATGGTGAAACAGTCGAACTGAGTCAGACAATGGTTATTGTAGCCATCAGAAGCCAGATCATGCTGATTAGATGTGATTTGTATATTACACTAAATTAGATGAGCTCAAAGCACTATGAGATTCGGGTTTGGAGAATCTCAAAGAAATACGGGTTTATAGAGATTTCTGTAGGCTTCATGTCCAGAAAAGCTTCCCAAAAAAAATGTGACAAGAAGTTCTTAATTCACATTCATTGGATTGGTTTAAGGGAAATTTTACAGGAAACCATTGATTTTCCCATGAAATATGGGGCTTTCCTGCAATTTTTCCCTTAAACCAATCCATTGACACATTCCATTTTGAGACTTCGGTCGCCGGACGGCGAAAGTTCGGATTCTCCTGCTCCTCTCGACCCGGACTGACTCTAAGTGTCACAGCCCCGTTTTGTGACTTCGCAACCAAGTTGCCACAGCAGGGGAGATCCAAGTGATATCTTTATGGAATGAAATTATATAGATATCAATAGTCATAAACCAACAGTTACAAAATTAACACCTATAGTCATACGTAGATAAGTGGCAGCTAACTTATCATAGTCATCAACAGTTATATCATAACCGTTATAATAACATATCGATAAAATTGGGGATTTGGGAAGTTACAATGGGATATTATTGGGGATATGGAAGATTGTAGGGGCTAAACCCAGTGGTGCACATTGGTGATTTTTTGTTCCCTTTATGTATACGGATTAAATATTATGGGATACGGTGATTTTCAGAAGGGAGCATACATGTATATGTATATATTTGTATATACATATTGTTCAGAAGGGAAGGAGTGAATAAAGATCGACAATTCATGGCTGGCTCACTGGAGGATACCATCAGAAATGATGATTTCAGATCATTTCCATGCAACAGGGAACCACTGAGAACCCCCAAACTCAACAACACTGAGGGTAAAATGATTGGACATATTGAAGATATGTTGGATTCTAAACTGATAAAATCTTGTAAAACATGGCCATGGTAGGTAAGTCAATTAGGATTGCCATCGGTGAGTTTCCAAGCAAAAAAATCTAGACATATCTAGACTCTCCAAAATGTGAAATTGCAACCTGACATGTCCAAATCTTAGAGCACCATGGTCCATGTGAGAAACTTCGTGGTGTACCCGCCAGCAGGGGAACCTGGCTGATTTCTTCAATGAACATCTCCGCTTGGTGGCGAGCACCGGGGATCAGAAGTCGCCAGCAGTCACGGCATCATGAACAAGTCATGGAAAATAGCGGAAATAGTAGGGGAAACTGAGGGATATAATGGAAGATGATTTGAATATGTACCAGTACGTTGAAATAAGACTGTCCCTAAATATCCCTCAATCGAATCAAAACCCCAGTTTAGCATTGGGTTTGTTCAATAACTGGGGAGAAAGTTACCAGTACTGTTGGATTGTAGTAAACTAACCAACAAAAGTCATTGACAGTTACTACAACAGTGTTCAATTGTAAACTAGTTCTTCTAATCTATAGTGGTATGTAAAAGTAGATGATTTAGATCATGGTAAATAGACAATGTAAATACTAAAGGGTCATTAAAAAAGTGCTATTCTACTCAATCATCGTTGTCGTGCTTGTATCCCCATTTTTGTTGCGTGAACCTTAAGATCTACAGTAAGGTCAGTATGAGTCAATCCCATGGGCCCATAATTCTCCCCATTTCGCCGTACTTTTCCCATCTGTCTAGATCACCTCTGGATCAGGGAAGTCAACAACATGGCATGCCATGACGTGACGACTAGCGCGATGCCGCCGCGGCGAGCCGCACGCGCTCTTCTTAAGTGAACCGTTAGCTGTCGGAAAGCGTCTCCTCAAGAGCCAGAAAGGGATGATTCATCAGCTCAGACGCCAGCAGGCGTTCCTCTGGGTCACGCCTGGAAGGAGCCGACTTCTGAAAAAGGTGGATTGGTGAACCTTCTACATTCCCAAATCTGCTTGAATCTAGATTAGACATGATTCTCGCCAAACATGGACAGTAATTATCATCATCAAAAAGTGTTGAACATCAAGGACAAAAACTATATATATCAAGCACCAACCAGCCACTTTCCACAAACCAATGGCAGGCTACGAAGTACGAAGTCGCAGCCTCCCGCCTGGTACAAATCGTGATGATGTCTCTAAAGGTTTCACTAATTGGCACATTCACCGGCGGAGTCTCCTGGGACGGAACGACTTTCCGACCGTGAAGAAGGCGACGAACAGTGAAAAGGACGTGAGGGGCCAGCATTGAGGATGTGATACTATGTGTATATTGGGATGACTAATACATACTAATACTATGTTTTATCATGTTTCATCTACAAATATCATATCAATCTGGGATATCATACTAAAAAACGCATTGAAGGATGACCATTCCAGCTGCGGCTGATCTTCGGAACTCCACAGTCGACCAACCCCAAATGACTGCTGACATCCTCCTGCAGAATGTGACTGAGAAATGTAACCAATCCGAGATCAATCCGTTACATGGGCTGTGTGTGTGTGTCTGAAACTGGGGTAAACCTCCAGTCATGGCATTTTTCAAAGTAGAGAACATGATGATAAACTTATAGACCAGAGTAATTTTGGGGTACGACATTTTGGGACAAACCCTGTATAGCAAGACAAACCACGAAATACAGAAATACGAAACATGCTGAATCAAACAACTCAGAAAAGGTAAAACAAAAAATCTCAACAAATCTATAGTAATGTGGGTAAAACAATGCCATAAACAGCCATGACTGGGAATGATTGGAATCCCACTCTATCTATGGTGAGTCATTGGGGATGGTTTATCATTGTTTTACCAACATTAGAGTCTGTTCTTGCTTGAATTCTCCTTGTTTCTTGATCAACTGTTCATCCCTTAGCTGCCAGATTCATATTCTTCAACGGTCAAATACAGTACCCACTGCTGTCTCTTGTTCACACCACTAATTATTGCTACCTAAATCTCACTGACATCTTGGGTCAAATTCACTAAAACCATTCATCTCATCCAATCCAGTCGATTTAAAGTGAATGGCTGTACGCTTCACTAACACACTAATATACACTACCCTCCGGTTTGCAAACGTGGCAATTGAAAATCCACCACTTATAGATGATTTTCCCAGCAAACGAAACCTCCATTGAGGGGATTTCCCAGCTTGCTTTGATGACGCCGGAGGGTACCTCGATTCATCATCATTCATCACCATTAATCACCACAAATCACCAGTATTATCCACCATTAACGACAATTAAACCATTGTCAACCACCTATAACCATGGTATATTCATCCGATCCACAAATCCCCATCCTCACTGGTGGCGACTCGCACCATGGTCGCCAAGGGGTTGGTCATAAGGCCCCAAGGCCTTAGATCGTAGATCCATGGACATGGTTTTAGATGGTACCATGTTTTACCCTATTGTTACCAGAAATAAAAAACAACAAAAAAATGAGGATTAAATGATTTAAGACTCATATTATATATAGAATATGAAAACAAGATAAAACAACTGTATCTACAAATACATACAAATGCCTGGGAACTTGAACAAATTTGAACATACGAGTGAAGTTATTGGTATTTCGAACTAGTACGATGAATAAGCCTGGCATTGTGCCATTTGATTGCCTGCCAGGCAGTTGATACTTGCAAGCGACATCTTTGCTGGCAGTTGGCCTGTAGGACAATGTAGAGGTACCAACGTCAGAGTCTATCACTCCAATGGACCCGCAAAGCTACTGCGAATGCATGGCATGCAGCATGGCATCTGCATAGCTTTTGAGCGTCGACAACTGGGATTGTGTCCGAGTAGGGATGTGAAATAGAAATGGGATGAGTCAAAACCTCCAATAGCATACAAGGGGGTATCCCATAGTTTGCCAAGTTGGTTTGTATAACTCCAACAACTTAGGCTTTGTGGGAGATATCTCTGTAGCTAATCGGGGTAAAATACCAATGAAGGTTGGTATGAGGGTGAATTGACCTAGGTCCCCATATCCTTTGTCGAGTCATGGATGCTTGCCAGAGCAGATCATCACATTCTGGACATCATGGAAAAACAAGTTCGCTGCAACCCTGACGTTGCTCCGCGTCTGAAGATAAATTGATGTTACTACTCAAATCCACATATTTGCCAGAGGGGGTGGCGGATTTTTATCCCTTATTAATACAAGTTGATGTTACTACCCTAATCCACATATTTGCCAGAGAGGGTGGCAGATTTTTTTCCCTCATTAAGATAGTTGATGTTACTACTCCAATCCACATATTTGCCAGAGGGGGTGGCAGATTTTTATCCCTCATTAAGATAAGTTGATGTTACTCCAATCCACATATTTGCCAGAGGGTGTGGCAAATGTTTATCCCCTATTAAAATAAGTTGATATTGCTACCCCAATCCACATATTTGCCAGAGGGGGTGGCAGATTTTTATTCCTTATTGATATAAGTTGATGTTACTACCATGTTGGGTGTGGAGCAACGTCCGGGTTGGGGCGAACAAGTTCAATATATGGTGAAATTAGATATGAAATTGTACATCGAATAGATGTTGTAGATGAAAACCAATTGTTTTTTCTTTCCCATCTATATATATATATGGAAAATAATGGTGTGTCTCAAAATAAGGATGTACTATGATGTACTTCCCCAAAATGCAATATATATCTTAATAGTGATAATGATGATTAGTCGATGAGCGCGGGTTCGTTTGGATCCCTACTCTGGGAAATGACTCAACCTGTGCTGCCGGAGTTTAGTCATATTCCACTGTCCTCAACCTATACTCTGCACACGTGGAATACTCAAACGCTCCATGGAATATTTGCCAAAGACATTACATGAAAGATATATGTTCACACCAAGTAACATGGAATACCCTCCAGTAAACTACCATAGCTATGGAAAATCACCATTTTGAATGGGAAAATCCACTGTAAATGGCCATTTTCAATAGCTATGTTAGTTCACCAGATGGTAATCAAAATTCATGACTGGAAACATATGTTTAGTTGTCACAGAAAATGCTTAGTTGATCACCCCGTGGCTATTGCAACATCCCCATGTGTAGTACCCTCTGGTAATTCAGCATAGCTATTGGAAATCACTTTTTTCACCAAACCAATGTAAGCCAATCATCTATAACTCGAGTGGAGTTTCATCCATAATTTTCCTGTTGAAAATTGCTCAATGGTATATTAGCCATTCTGAAAATAGGTAAATCATGGTAAATCATCATGTTTACCCTCTGGTAAACTAACATAGCTATGGAAAATCACCAGTTTTAATGGGAAAATCCACTATAAATGGCCATTTTCAATAGCAAACTGTTAGTTTACCAGAGGGTAAACATCTCTTTCTATGGGCCATCTATACCATAGCTATGTCGGCCAAGCGGCGGTTTCGCTGTAATCATCTCTATGAAGACACAGCCTAAACCTGAGGATTTCGTGAAAAATTCGTTAGCCTCCGCTGTCATCAAACGTGGAAGTAGCCAAAAATGGAGCTTTAGTTCGCTGAAATCATGGGAAAAGCATGGGAAAATCATGGGAAAATCATGGGAAAATCATGAGAAAATCATGGGAAACTCCCGGACAAACATGAAGGTTCGCTGAGAAAAAAACGTCGAACTAGCCGTGGACTTTCCAGCAAGCCAGGTATGTTTGAGGAAACGAGAGGGTACATGTTTATCCTAATGATTGGTAAGGAGAGAACATCCATACATCCAAAAATACCCTATCTTTGAACGCCGGTTTGGAGAGAAATATGGGATTTGACCCATCCAAAGCATGGTCATGTGGGAACCTGGCTCAAGCCATTTAAGATTTATCAATCCATTGGATTTTCATGGTTCTTAATGGGATTTAATGGATTTTACAACTCTCAATGGATTGGTTAATGGGAAAATTTACAGGAAACCCCTATATTTAATGGGAAAATCCCATGGGTTTCCGGTTTTCCCTTAAACCAATCCAATGAAACTCATATTCACCATCAACGGGGTGATATGTTTTTGGATTCAAAATACCCTCATTTGGTCATCCATGGCTGCGACATCCATGATCCATGGGGATGGTCCAGCTGGCAGCTAGCCATGGGGATCCGTGGGGTAATGATAACTCCAAAGTTAGCCTGTAAACTACGTGCATCATAGATCTGGAAAACCCACCATGTAGGTCATTCTCCTGAGGAAAACCATAGGTTTTCCGCATCTTTTTGATGATGTTTGCTTGTTTGCCCTAGGATAAACCCACCAAAGAATGAGAAATCCCCATTCTTTTTCGCTCCAAGCTGAGGGCCCTCCCTATTATATACTCTTTCTAGCCCCCAAACGAACATGTGGTTTAGTATTGGATCACTTGGGATTCATTGGGATCCTACAAATGGCGGGTGTCAATATCAGAGGGAAAGGAGAACTTGCGAGTTTTGTGAAAGAGTGAAGCGACAAGTCAAGATGTTTCACAACTGTGTCAAAATGTCCACATGGTTGAGATAAAATGAGATGTGACAAACATGGAATAAGCACATGATGTGAAAGAATCACGCGCTCTCATCTTTGATCAATAGGATTGATCAGCCCATGATGGGTCCTGCAAACCAGAAATTGACCAGTTTTATCGTGGCAATGCTAAGTCACAAGATCATCCAATTTTCAGGAACGCTAATGACAGTCAAATATGGAAACGCAAAATCCTCCATTTATAGATTGACAGATGATTGTCCCCATTAAATGCTATATCTAGGGGAACTTCCGATTGCCTTGTTTGATTGCTGGTGTAACAGTGTCCATTTTACCTAAGACCGAGCATTAGGGCATCAAGCCCTTATAGAAGATCATCGCATGCTCCCAAGTCGATTTCCTGGTTGCGACTTTATGCACTTGGGCTACCACCATGATACTTCTCTGTCCCTATTATATAGGGATCACTCACGAAATATGTCCGGGATGTTCTACATTATGTGGTTCCCTTTATTTACAGGTCTCCATTTTGGGTTCTATTTGGCGCTTGCTGCTTGCTATATCACCCTATAGTTGGGAACCCAATCCGTGCAAATGAATGCGTTTTGCCGTCATTTACAGCCCACTTGCTATGGTTAGGTTGACCATGATTCACCAGTAATATTCCTGGTCCCAAGACCAGTTTGGCCAGGGATCAAAACATATCAAAATCCTGCCACCCTTTTTGTCACATCATATATATATATATATATAATTATATATAATTATATATATATACATATTTATAGGATCATATAGCAGTGTCTCCGCCAAACGGAGCCAAGTCATAGTTTTGGATCCACCCCCAGTTGCCAGACGTGCGGTTTGTGCCAAAGGGCTCCAAACGTCAGCCTTCCGACCGTAAGCACGTTCATTCATCACCTGGCGCACCGGCAACGGCGCGTGGGACCACCGTAGCAGGGAGTAGCCCTTTGGAAATGCTTGAAGGGTGGTGAATCTCCACCGCAAGTGAGAGTGATATCGACAAAATATGAAACAAAAAAAGCAGAATACCAAGACACCTTGGTTGATTTTGGCATGCTGCCTTGGGTTTACGGATCTGAAAGTTGCGAGAAAAAGCCCACTCTCTTTGGTTGTTGAGCCATCCATCCCCAAATTGTAGGCCCTTGGGCTACTGTACTCCTGCAGTCATAGTGGTTGTCATCAAGTCTGAAGGCTTTCTAATGTTCGCCCACATGTATAAACACTAGTTGACTGATTTGGAGTGAAACCCTGCAAGGTGATCAATAAAGTAACAAACATAATACTGCCATTAATTCATGAATGATCAAAAATGATTAATGTGGTACGTCTGTTGATCATAGAACCCCACTTGTGGGTTCAACCACCATCGCTTGATTGGTGCAGTTGGGGATGGTTTATGAAGGGCTGGACAGGGCTGGACAGGCCTGGAAATGCAGCTGGAAACTCTCTTTTTGGCCAAACAAACGTGGCATGTTCATGTCCAGCACTTTGGCTAGGAAGTAATCTATAGTTGTATTGCCAAACTCCATAGAAGTGCATTCAAAATCATTCAAATATCTTCAAAACATGTCAAGCCGAGATGTGCAGTCCATCACCCACTCCTTGCTATTGCTGCCGTCGTGGCCCGTGGATTGCTATGGCAGATCGATGCCAACAGCTGTCCATCTGGCAGGACCAGTCGAAGACTCCGAAGGTCCAGGCTCAGGTCCCCTGCAATGCGCTGCTGAGTCTCCAAGGCCAACTCTGTTGCGGAGAGCTGCAAGCGAAGGAGCTCCTGACCAGCCAGGTTGGAGCAAGTCCTGGGATGTGCTATAACTATAGACATCTATAGACTATAGACATCTATAGACTTTACAGATTCCCCAAATATATATCCAAATATCAGCAAATTTGATGAAGATCCTATTGGGAAAATCACAAATCACCATCTCAGCAAAGCCGGGAGTCAGATGGACAGCATCATCTTGGAGAAGGAATTCGAGCTGCAAAATCCGAAGGCCTTCATGGAAGAAAGGCGTTGGTTGATCTGAAAGCTAGCGACAGCTGGCAGATGCTAAAGTGAAGAGTTCCAGCCAAGACTGAAGGGGTGGGATATGACATTCTCCGTTACTGTTTCTTCCGCAAGCCACAGCCTTCCCATCACTCCGGAGAAGCACTGTATGGCCACCACCCGAAGAAACCTGGACGTATAAGATTCCATCCTCCAAAGGTGGAATGTTGCATTGTCCCTCAGTATTAGCTCCGCAGGCAACAGCAGTACCATCACTTCGGAGAAGGACTGTGTGCTCATCGCCTGCAGAAACCTGGATGTACGTCAATCCCTCATCCAAAGTTAGGATCCTGCACTGTCCATCAGAACTGTCTCCGCACGCCACTGCTCTACCGTCACTTCGGAGCAGCACTGAGTGACGCTCCCCTGCAGACACCTGGACATAGACTTGTCCCTCAGCCAAGTCTGGAATCTCGCACCGTCCGAGACGATTAGATCCACATGCAACGGCACGACCATCGCTTCGGAGAAGCACTGTATGGCCACCTGCAGAAATTTGGACGTAAGACACTCCAGCATCCAAAGGTGGAATGTCGCATTGCCCCAGATTCATTCCGCAAGCCACAGCAGTGCCATCACTTCGGAGAAGCACTGTATGACTGAAACCTGCAGAAACCTGTATATATTTGATCTTCTTTGGCAAACGTGGGATGCTGCACCGTTCATCAGCTTTAGTGCCACAAGCAGTCGCAGAGCCATCACTTCTCAGAAGAACTGTATGATACCCACCTGCAGAAACTTGAGTGTAGCTGGTTCCCTCTTCCAATACTGGAATTTCACATTGTCCAAGAGCATTTGATCCGCAAGCCACAGCACAGCCATCACTGCGGAGAAGCACCGAATGGCGTGCCCCTGCGGAAACCATTATCATTACATCGGGACCTTGCAGGTTGTATCAACTTGTCTGATCATCTGTACTGTAATGATTTCAAATGATTGCATAATTACGGGGATGACTAGCAAACATACATTCAGAAGCTATTTGATCTCAAAAACCAGGGTTCGAAGGTCTTGATACCTAGCCATTGAATTCACGTATTCGAGCTTGTCTTGTTGCACTAGCAGCTTCTCGTTTGTAAGCCAAGGAAAACTGGTGAAACCCACTCACCCACTCAGCACCCCAAGAATCAGCTGGATGGTTTATCCATATATCCCAAAGTCAAACCAAAATTGGGACCATCCAGAATTGGTTCCCCCCAAAGAAGGTCAACCACAGGGGTTTGCAGCTTTTTGGCGGCAAAATTCCAGTAGAAACACTTCATCTTTACAAAATGAGGCCCTCTCGGTGGTAAGTTATGAATTCATTAAGCTGCACCTATGAATCTGAAGAACCCATCATAAATCCAGTATAAATCTACTACAAATCCCCAATGTCTATGGTTAATCCATTTTTTGCAGTGGTTTAACAAATTTTAACCACCATATTTCTACTCCTTTATCTTGGGGCCCCACATGATAATTATGACCTGAACACCAAACTGCAGAAAGTTCCGCCTTCAGTGGGGACATTGAGGGAGCAAAACCAATCACCGAGCAGAACAGTTCCGCTATTTTAGGATAGTTATACTGCTATTAACCATTATTCAAGTGAAGGAGAAAAGTGAGGCTGTATGAGGCCGTCAGAATTTATCCAAATGTCTATACCATCACAGCAAACTTACCCTCTGGTTATTTAACATAGCCATGGAAAAACCACTATAACTGGAGGTCTTAGTGGGAAAATCATCCAAAATTAGCCAGCTATTCCATGGCCATGTTAAATAACCAGAGGGTATATAAAGCAAACGTCAATATGTCCTGGTGAGTTTCTGGTGATGAGTTTGCTTCTGCAATAGGTTCGATGCCATCGGAAAAATCCCACAATTCTGTGACTTCTTGAGCTACCCACAAGGGATAGGCCCTAAAATGGCTTCTACCCCACTTGGAGAATCCAACCACTCAGTAACTGCTTAGAAACTGCTCAGTAATTGCTTAGATGTAACCAACTTACAGATGGGACAACATGGTACCCAGTTGGAGAAGGGATGATCCTCCAAGTTGACAACATCCCCGGCTTCGAAACAAACCTATCCTGCAAGGCGACACTGCTGCAGCCTCGAATCTTCAGGATTTCAATCATTCCAACTTGGAACATTAAACATGCCCAAACATGAAGGTGTTCATCACAGGTTGGCAAATAAAAGCAATTCACATCTTCAACAGACATTCTCTTAGAGTTAAATAATTATCATAAACCAATATTTCCCCCAATTTCTCGTATACTTTCACTGAAACTTCCCATGGTGCTTCTCAAAAATGCCCCCACCTCTGGTGCCATCCAGGGGATGGAGCCCCGCAAGGTGTGCTTACCTCGGCCGTGATTTTTTGGGATCTGGTTCTTTTTGTTCATTTTGTTCAGAAGTATCTCGAAATCTGATTTAGTAAATTTATGTAAATTTACTATGGGAGACTTCCGGATTCCAGGATTTTTTAAAGAGACCAAAGCAATATTACTGGGAAATTTGTGAGGATCAATTTTGGATTTCAACCACCATTCCTGCAATTCAGATCAACGCAGCTACAGACTAGACTAGTAAGTCAGCGAGAAGAACACAGGGTTCAACTATTCTTTGACGACATTGAATCCAAGCAAAACTGAGGCCCGGAGGAACAGAACAGAATAGAATCATGAACAATACCTCGAATTTCCCCAACATCAAACGTGGCTGGCTGGAACATCCTCCATTTCGAGGATTTTCCCAGCGAACTAAGCCTGAATTGATTTGTGGGATTCTCCAGCCATGTTGGATTACCAGATGGTAAGCAACAACAACACTACGATGGACCGTTAAGTTATATTGGAATACCACGAAATGCGACATGGGGTGATATGTAGTTATATTGTACTCCATTTCAAACTATGGGGATATTCACGGATAAATTAATATATTGGAATACCGAAGTTCATCCCCGAAAATCATATGAACTTGGCATAACTTGACTACCCTCTGGTAAACTAACATAGCTATTGAAAATTGCCATTTATAGTGGATGTTCCCATTAAAACTGGTGATTTCCTATAGTTATCTTAGTTTACCAGAGGGTATATCCCATGTTCACCCCCACTGTATTCCCATATTCCCCCATCGTCCATCCAGTCGCTGCGGAAAACGCCAAGTGACAGGTCTCTTCCGAACGCTTGGAACATCCGAAATCTGTCAACTTCACTATCCTGCGAGCGTTCGGTGGTGTTGGTATACCAGGTCGATGTTGGTGTACAAGAAAAACTATGGTGAGTTTGTGATAATTGTAGCTATATTTCGTTACTGGATGTGAATGGGACACATATATATACATATATACAATATGTATATGATTGTATATGTACAATATATATATATATATATATGGGGGTTGTTCGAAATCCTTGTTAGATTTTCACCTGATTCAAGTCCTTGCGCTTCGCCCTTGCGCGGTCTTGCGCG